>JAQQSW010000521.1:0-37979 GCA_028646575.1 Pseudocheirus occidentalis | reverse complement strand
GGAACAGATTGTGGGAGGGGCCTTACAGTGGGATCAATGTTCTGGGCTGGGAGGTAGGGGCAAAAAGGGGAGAAAATTTGTAACTCAGAACCTTGTGGAAATGAATGATGTAACCAAGAAAATAAATTAAAATTAAAAAAAAAGTTCAAAAAATCTTTTAGTCTGGCATTCAAGATCTGCTACCATCCTCCCCTTCAGAATTTGCCTTGTATTACTCTCTTCCAGATGCTTTATGCACCAGCCAAGCTATATTCCTCCCCACCTGCTGGCTAAGCCCCCTGACCTCCCATTTCTGTGGTTTATTTCACAGTAGTTTACATGCCAGGAATGCCCTCTCCTGCCCAACCTTTGGAAATCTTATCCATCTTTTAAAGCCCTTTTCAAAAGCCCCTGCATCTCTGATGACTCCTCTGATTCCTCTCAGACCTCATGCAGCACTTTGTACCATCTTTGTATAGTTATCTTGTATTATTTTGCATTAATTTAATTATTTGTGTGTATGCATGTATGTGCATGCATCTGTGCAGGGACTTGGTTTATTGAATGAAATTTAATTTGTTTAACTGAATTCTCTACAGACTGACTTACTGGATTGCACTTTGTTTTCTGACATCATATTATCCATGCATCCATTCCACCTTGCGTCATAAATTTAAATATCATATTATATTATGCTCAGGAAGTAGGGTCTCAGATATCAACCTCTCCAATTTAAATAGCACAGCTTTATATACCCCACACAAAAGAAATGCTTAAAACACAAAAAAATTCAGAAGTGTTTATTAAAACTCAAAACATGATAGTGATCCCTAACTCCTCTCACTTGGTAGGTTCCAGTTGTTTCCCTTTGTGATCAAATACTGTCTCCACTTTTTGACATTTAAACGACTTTCCAGTGTGGTTCTAATCTTTCTGGTCAGCCTTATTATATTTTATTCCTGTTCATCCAGTCTGGGGCCCAAATGAAATGGTCTTTCTCTTTTTCCTCCCTAGACATTTCCTGTCTCATCTCCCCATCATGCCCCCTCCTCACCTTGGCCTCTTAGAATCCCTCCTTCCTTTAAAAATTCAGCTCAGCTGAACTCTAGAATTCCTTTCTTGCTTCGCACTAGCTGCTCATGCCCTCCTTTGAAATTACCTTTTCAAATTTTCATATATACTTTTGAAATATGTATGTTGTTTCCCTTGTTAAAATGTAAGCTCCTTGAAGGCAAAGTTTATTTCATTTTTGTCTCTGTATTCCCTATGCCTGGCACAAATTAGGTGCTTCAAATGCTTATTGATGGATTGACATATCTTTGCATGTGTATATGTTATGGCACATACACTGATGGCACACACACACACACATATATGTGTATACATATACCTGTATGTCTATGTACATAGTCTACGTCATCACCCACAACTATGCCTTTGTACTGTGGCATATATGATCGTGTATGTAGCTACACCAGTACATACATACATAATATGCACATGCACATGACCATGTCACTCATACTTATTTTCAAATCTACTTAAATCATCCACAAATGATCAGAATTAGTATGTAGTCCACCCTCACAAAGAATATTTGGGGAAGTTGGTTACCCAAATCTCCCAAGACTCTTTATTTATCATTGATTTAGCCAGTCTGGGCTCCAGGGGGTAGAGTTCACAGTTACTAGCCTCTGTGCGTAGATAGAGACTGTATGAAGGCCGCCATGCTAGCCATTCAAAGTTAAAGGTTCCATGGGCTTCTGTTAGGTTGCCCTGGAAACTCTGCAACAGAATTCTGTGCACAGTGTCACAAAGTAGTCTCCAAAAACAGCAGGGGATTTCTCTGTTAGCCTGGAGGAATAAGAGCATCCAGGAGGATGATGGGGGCCCCTGTTCATAAGAGAACAGCCCCCTAGTACCCTCCCAGTCCTGCAATGAAGAATTCATCATATCTTCGGTCCAAACTAACACTCAAAAGATCTGGTTGAGGTAATAATAGTCTGGGTATAAGAAAAGATTAGAAAAATTAACCCATGGGCACAGAACTACTGGTCTTTGACTTTCAAATGAGCTAGTCACGAACTTTTACCTAGTTCTAACAGACAGCCATAAAGGCAAATACACAAGCACAGCCAGGCGCTTGCCTACAGATACATTCTTACTCCCTTTAAGGATACCTTGAATGGGGTGGGGAATGAGTGGATAGCAAACAGTGTCCTGTCAGCATCTCAGAACTGGTCTGTCCAAAGCAGAACCAATACCATTCTTCCTAAATTCTCCCCTCTTCCCAATGTCCATATTATTGTTGAGAGCAGAACCATTTTCTTGGCTGCCCAGGCTAGCAACCTCAATGTCATCTTAGACCCTTCATTCACATATACCAATCCCCACCCCAGCCCTGTATCCAATCTGTTGTCTTGCTGGTTCTACTTCATGACATCTCTCAAAGATCTCCCCTTCTTCCCACTCACCCAGTCACCACCTTGGTGTAGGACCTCATTGCCTCTTGCTGGGACTATGGTAATAGCCTGTTGGTTGGTCTCACTGCCTTAAGTCTCTCCCCACTAGAGTCTGCCCTCCACTCATCTGCCAGAGTGATCTCCCTAAATTGCAGTTCTGACCATGGCACCATCACCACCCACCCCCATTCTCAACTCTATAAACTCCAGTGGTTCCCTATTGCTTCTCTGATTAAATAGGAAACATTTTATTTGGCATTCAAAGCCCTTCACAACCTGGACCCCTCCTATCTTTCCAGTCTCCCTTCCATATATTTGACAATTGGGCAACCTCTGCTTATGTGCTGTTCCTCTCCTGACTCTAAACCTTTTCACTGGGATGTGTCCAGTGTCTGGAATATTCTCCCTCTTCACCTCCACCTCCTGGCTCCTTTCAAGACTAAGTTCAAATCAGGATTCCTGCTGGGTGGCCCTACAGCTAATGTCTTTGCTCTGAGAATTCCTCCCTTCTGCTATGTATATATCTTGTATGGATAGTATTGTTTACATACTGTCTCTATCCTTGTGCCTGTAAGTTCCTTGAGGGAAAGGACCATGTTCTGACTACTTTTGTGTTCCTACTGCTTAACCTAGTAGCTTGAACAATAAAGTGCTTAATAAATGCTTGACTGACTGAATAGGAGAGGGGGAGGACGAACTTCTGACAGCATCCTGGGGAGGGTGATCTGTTGTATTATCCATGGGTAGCCATTTCCTGACAAAGAGGCCTCTTTTCCCTTCATCTTCCTAGAAATCTTCAAGGGGCTGGTACGGCCTCTGTAGGGGATGCTTCTTTCTTTCTTGTTTCCTTATTGGTATCACTGGACCTGCTGCATCTGGCCTTAGTTTGACTTCCTATGTCTTTTGGACTTAACCCATCCCAAGCATATCTCAGCCTCAGTTTACCATCTTCCTTCTTTGTTATCTTCTTTGACCTGGCTGTAGCCCCATTCCCTTGACAACTTCCATAGACTTTCATATACACACTACCACAACAAACACATGTACACAGCTTTTGCCATTCCTGCAATTTCAGAGGTCATCAGACTTGCTCTTTACAGGAATCCATTAATATAGAAGCAATTCCAATTCTCTGTTATAAATACTGCTGGCCTATGCTCATGATTATTGGCAGCAGTTGGCAGTCTCATATCATGCTCAGTACATATGCCTACAGTGCCGGCAAAATGAGTGGAAAAACACTAAGACCGAGGTCTTCGCAATCATTGTTCTCTTCCCTGTATCCCATACCTGTTGGCTACATAGAGGAAAAAGAATCACATCTCTTATAAACAAAAGAAATGCCCCAGAATTCCAAAGCATGTCCTACTTTTGGTTTCCAGAGGCTCCTGCTTTCCTTTTTAAAAATATTAATGTCTTTTGATTTTCATCTTCATTTCCAAATTAAGCTCTGCCCTGTAGTAAAAAAAATAAATAAAATAACCATTTGGCCAAACCAAGCAGCATATCAACCGAATAATCAGACAGGACAGACTTGGAGTGCTTCCCCTTTGCAAAGAAGGGAGGGAGATGGATTTCTTCTTTCAGGGCCAAGCTCAGTCATTATAATTATCCAGCATTCAGGTTAGGGTTTTTTTCTTTTTACCATTCACATTACTGCGTGAATAATGTTCCTTTCCTTCTGCTCCCTTTCTGTTGTATTGGTTTAGATGAGGCTCCCTATGCTCTGTAGTCTTCATAGCCATCTTGCCTTATGCAGCAATGATATTCCAAGTCCATTCACACACCACAATTTTTTTAGCTATTCCTCAGTTATTGAACATCTCTTTGGTGTCCAGTTTTTTGCTAGCACCAAAATGATGTCTTAAATCTTCTCCAGGAAGTCTTGTCTATGTTAGCCAAGGACCTTCCCCTTTGACCTCACATATCACTAAAATGCTGTATTTCTTTACTGCACTTACTAGGTGACATGCTAGAATTGTTTGTTTCTGTCTTATTGCCCTGCTTGGCCATTTCTTATAGCATTGTATCTCTTGGTTGCATGGTAGTACATATTACAATGAAAAGAAATCTAGACTTGGAGTGTTGTGTCCGGCTACATATCCTGGGTTTTGTCACTGGTGAAATTCTGGGCAAGTCACTTAATCTCTCTAACCCTTAGCTTCCTCATCTGTAAAATAAAAGTTAGATTAGATGATCTCCAAGGTCCTTCCTATAATCCTATGCTGAATTATTATTTCCACTAAAACTGCCCATCCTCCAAATTTCCTATTCCCACCATCAGGTTTGAAGTCTTGATGTCATCTTGGCTTCTTTCCTCTCTTTTATCCATCTCCCCTTCACCAACTACCTTTGCTATCCTGGAGAATTGCTGACCCTGTCCTGGGCTATTATTTCAGGAAAGCCACAGGTAGCAGGCTTCTCTTCACTCCTTACTATTCAACCTTCTCTTTACCATTCACCTAATTGGATGCACATACTTCTGTAACCACCTCCTTCCAGACAGCCCCATTTTGGAACCATGAGTCATCTTCCTCCATTAGAATGCAGACTTTTTTAAAGGCAAGCCTCATCTTTCCTTTTGGATCTCTGTCCCCAGTGCTTAACCCAGTTCTTGGCACATAGTAAATGTTTAATAAATGTTTTGTTTTTTCATTCATTCATTCATTAATTTATTCACCCCATCATTTATTAAGACCTGTCAGCTCTACACCTGTGATGTCTTTTGAATCTGCCTCCTTCTCTCTTCAGATAGTCACCACCCCAGTTTAGGTCCTTACCGCCTCTCACCTGAACTATGAGGCTTCCTAACTGTTTGTCTTTACAGGGCCCATTACTTATGCAGCTGATAAACCAATCTTCCTAAAGCACTGTGCAGACCATTGCATTCCCTGCCCAAAGATAGTTGCCAGTGTGGCAAAGAATACAGAGTTCTGTAGCTGGCCATTTAAGGCCTTTTACATCCTACACCCAACACCTCCCCTCACCTCCATCTTATCTCTCCATACTTATTTCACTTATATTACTCCTTTACTCAGTTGAAGTTCCAGCCACACTGAACTGATATATTGCACAGAACAGGCCCTGTCCTCTCATTGTGCATTAGCTTGGACTCTGGGATGTTCTCCCTCTTCCTCTTGGCCTGTTGAGATCCATTTCTTCCTCAAGGTTCACTTAGGTGATACTTCTTCCCTGAAACCTTTCAGGGCTCCCTCTCTATCTACCATCCCCAGTTGAATAGGACTTCTTCCTTCTCTGCTTTCCCAAGAGAAATTTGTCTAGATTTCTCCTTTGCCCCACAGGGTCTTCTTTGTGACATACTTATTTGTTGAATGTATCTTCTCTTCACTAATGAACTCCAAGCTTCTGGAGGAATTAAGACTATTATTTTTTTCATCTTTCTAATATAGCCACTGAAGACAGTGTCAAGCAGGTGCTTAAGAAGTGTTTTGAGGGCATCCAGCATCATCCGTTCCCTTTATAACTATTGCCTCATTATCTTGTTCCAGGTAACCACACAAAAAATCTTATCCTCTGCAATTTTTCTTGGTTATAGTTTTTATAAAAAAAAATTGTTCCCCTCAATCCTCTAGAGTACTTAGATGTATATTTTATGTGGAAATCACAAGAAATATCTTTATTAACAACTTTCAAGACTCAGTTATGAAATGCTGCACCCAACCAAACCGTGATCTGATTCCAGATTGTTTCATTTGAAATTCTCTGAGTATACATCTAGCTTGAGAGATTTATTATTA
Source organism: Pseudocheirus occidentalis (assembly GCA_028646575.1). Lineage (NCBI taxonomy): Eukaryota > Metazoa > Chordata > Mammalia > Diprotodontia > Pseudocheiridae > Pseudocheirus > Pseudocheirus occidentalis. The sequence goes on along the minus strand of JAQQSW010000521.1, from coordinate 31,780 downwards.
TTATTATCATTATTATCATTTTGCTAATAATAATAGCTACCATTTAAGCAGTGCTTACTGTGTGCCAGGTACCATTCCAGGCATGTTACGATTTATCATTTCATTTCATCCTTGCAACAACCCTGGGAGATAGGCGCTATTGTGATCCTCATTTTACAGATGAGGAAACTGAGGTAGAGAAGCTAAGTAACTTGTCCAGGGTTACAAAGGTAGTAAATATCTGAGGCCACAGTTGAACTCAGGGCTTTCTAGCTCCAGGTCATGCCCTCCATCTACTGCAGCTCCATCTAGCTGCCTGGGGTAAGTTTTCCTCCCTCTGAAGTGTGTCTGTTGAGTTTACTAGCACTGGTTGCTAATAGGAAGGAATGGGATCCAGTTTCATATATGCTTCCTTCCTGACTTGAAGGAGCTAGAATTTTATCTGTGGGGGTACTTCTTCTGCTATCATGGATCCCAAACTCTCCAGGCCTTAGGAAACAGGTTTTGAGAGCAGTGACCAAAAAATAAAAATCATTATCCTGTGACAGACCTTCTGATTGTGAGCCCTCTAAACCCAGCAAGGCTGGTTCTTTGATGAAAGATAAATAGTCCTTTGCAGAGATCATTTAAAACCTTTATAATACCCACTAGGGAGACATCATGGTGTAGTGAATATGGCACCATACTTAGAATCCCAAAGACCTGGGTTCACATTCCTTCTGTGCCAATTTGAAGCTGTTTGACCCTGAGCAAGTCACTTAACCTCTCTGTGCCCCAGTTTCCTATGAGATGTTGTGGCTTGATGTACTCTAGGGCCTTTTCTAACCTTGAATCGATGATCCTATGATTTTGTGTTCTATTGCAGTGACATTTGAAAATCTTATGCCCCCTTCATACCATGAGGAATTATCAAAACAGGGATTTAGTGGATACATGTATATGTGTGTGTATATATATATATCTGTCAGTGTGTGTGTACATGATATATAAAATAAATGTAACACTGTAATCGAAATATATGTATATATATATATGTAATATAAATAAATGTATAAAATATATGCAATATAAATGTATATACTTGTGTGTGTGTGTATGCATGCTCTGAATATGCTCAGGACCGTTAGTATATCACATATATTGATGGCCCTGAGTGTATTCAGTCATTCATTCAAAAATTATCTAGTTGAGTGTGTGCTCTGTGCATACCAGTGTCCTGGTGTTATGCTTATAAGAAGCTTGTGAAGCCATACTAGGATCCAGTTTGCTTCCTTGCTAAGAAATAGCCTATTTTGCTTTGTGCCAGTGTCTAGAGGTGTCAGGGCGGTAGAGTAGCCAGGTGGTTACTTAGTAGGGGAAGGTGGGCATAACACAAATAAGAGCACTGAGTGCAGAGAAAAGTGCCATCCTTTATAGCTTGGATGGTTAGGACATGCTCCTGGGCCTTGAAACTGAGATGGAATTTTGACTGGCAGTTAGAAGGTGATTGCAATCAAATGAGACTGACCAAAATACTTAGACTGATTTATTCAGGGTTGTCAAGACTGCTGTGCAGCCTGTACTAGAAACATTGGTCCCCTCCATTCATATAATTTCCTGGTGGCCCTGTACTAATCAGAGGAGTATATTCTTAGCGCCAATCAAGTTTAGTCTCCCTTGTGCTAACCTGGCTAATGACAAATGATCAAATGACAGTAATATAAGTACATCAGAATGTTGCAGGAGAGTCAGATTATTTTCTTTTTATCTTCCTCTTCAGAGGTTGCAATTTAATTCCATTTATTTCAAAATTTCTAATTTATTTCCATTTCTAAGCACCTACTATGTGCTGTGTGCCATGCTAGTTGCTGGGGATGCAAAGATCTGATAAAATAGTGCCCAACCTTAGAGCTTACATTCTGTTAGAATGTCTCCAACTTCCCCACCAACTGATAAGAATCTTGTAGCCTTAGAAGCAGTTAGCCCTTCTTGGACTCCATTTCCTTTGGCCTTGGCTTTCATTGATCTATACAGTGACTCTGTGGGGAACGTAATTGTCATGATTGCAGAAATATGTGCTTACATTTCTCCTATCTTGTGCAATATTTTTATGAACTTGTGTTTACTTTGCCACTGACTTAGTATATCTGCTTGTCTTAAAATGCTGAAGACCCACATGGTAAAATAATGTGAATGACGTGTAGCAGGAAGAACATTGGAGATCTGGATTTAAGTCCTGACCTTTATTAGCTATGTAATCTTAGACAAGACAATCCCTCTCTCTCTCTCTCCCAGACTCAGTTTCTTCAACTGTACAATGGGAATACATTGCCTGTCTCCAAAGAGTTGTTGTGGGATTGCTTTCTCAGCAATTTGAGGCACCATTCTCTTAGCAGCCCTCTACTCCCATGTGAAGAACACTTATTTACATCAAATAATGCTGTTCTGTTCAATAATTCAAGCTAGTAATTGAAATATCTTGTGTGGAAGGCCCATAGGAAGTGAGCTGCAGAATTCTGGGGTAAGAATTTGTCTCTTAATGAGGTGCAAAATTCACTCAGTTTCTCCATCAGAGTATGCTTGCTAAGTCTTGGGCTTTGGAAGAATAATTTATGAAGGAAGCCTCAAACAAAGTATGCCTGAAATCATTCTTCTCTAATAAGCACCTGGAATCCACTGTTTTCAAACAGAAATGAGCAAGGGTTCTGGAGTTTAGGATCCAACAGGGAATTCTATGTCTAGTCTCTTTATATATTAATGTGGGAAAACTAAAGGGCCCTATGCATCCTTACATACCCATCAAGAATGGCACCACAGGGCTTGCTCCATCTGAATGTGTGGCCCTGACTGTTTTCTTTTTTTTTCTCTTAATGAATATCATGACATCCATTGGGGAAAGAGGGGAGGAAAAAAATTCACCTAGGGCAGTGGTTCTCAACCTTCCTAGTGCCGCGACCCTTTAATACTTGTATGTGGGCATACCTGCATGTGGGCGGACCCGCATGGAGATGGATAGAGGAGCGGTGTCTTGGTTCCTAAGACCATCGGAAATGTGTTTTCTGATGGTCTTAGGTGACCCTTGTGAAAGGATCATTCGACCCCCAAAGGAGTCATGACCCACAGGTTGAGAACCGCTGACCTAGGGAGAATTTCTCCCCTAATAGGAGAAAGAGCCTAGACTTGTTATTGAGTTATTAGTATTATTATTGGAAGCAGTGAGTCTGTTAAATTGAATAATAATAATCAGTAGGATTTGTGTAGCACTTTATAGTTTGTCATGTACTTTTCAAATATTATCTCATTTTATCCTTACAACAATAGTGGGAGGTAGGTGTCATTTTTTTATAGGTGTTGTTGTTGAGTCATTTTGGTTGTATCTGACTCTCTGTGACCCCATTTGGGGTTTTTTTGAGAGCGATATTGGATTGGTTTGCGATTTCCTTCTCTGGCTCATTTTACAGATGAGGAAACTGAGGCAAACCAGGTGAAGTGCCTTGCCCAGGGTCACCCCACCAGTGAGCACCTTGAGGCAGGATTCCAGTTGAAATCTTCCTAATTCCAAATCCAGCACTCCATCCCCTATTCCACCTAGTTGCCATTATGGAATAATAAAAAGCTGAGGGGAGTCGAAAAAGGAGACAGTAGAAGGCCATCATGGTAGCAGTGCCAGGAATCCAGGAGAATACCTATATTAGGGGTTTTCTGTGTGTTTACATTGGGTTGACCATATTACCCACATAGCTGTAATACCAATTAAACTTGAAAATGTTTCATATGTAGAATTATTTCCTCTGGAAAACCACTTGTTAAACATTTACCAGAATGCTCCTTTCATTCATTCTGCTTGACTCTTCTCCTTACTGGCTGTATGATCTTGAACAAGTCACCTCTCCCTGAGATAAGTAAACTTTGATCCCTAAAGGTCTTTCTTGTGTAAGAGTTCATGTAGCTTTTACTGTCATATCTGTGCAGCTTTGCTAAAGATCTTAATCTGGGGTCCACGTAGCTAAGGAGTCTATGTAGAGATTTCAGGGTATTTGTGACTTTTGATGAAGAAAAAAATCACATTTTTTCCCTTTGTCCTCCTGTGTATTTCATTTCATGTATTTAAATACATTCTGAGAAAGGGTCTATAGGCTTGACCAGCCTGCCAAAGGGGTCCAGGATTAAAGGTTTAAGAACACCTGATCTACAAGAAGTTCAATACTATTTACACACTATTTCTTCTAAGACTTGACACAGAGTAGCTCTCCTGCCTGCTCCCCCAGCCCTCACCCTGGCAGTACTGGCATGATTATAGGCAAGCTGGAGGACTCAGGATTTCAGCTGTTATTTTGCCAGAGGCATATGTTAAAATGCATTCTATGTCAGCCTACACCCTGTGATTCAAGACGGGACCTGATGGTCACTGTGAACACCTATTTTATGATTTATTGTCAAGAGGAATTGTCCACATCATGGAACTGACACAGTTCAGAATGGAGATCAACACTGAGAAAGAAAACATTTTTTGTATGCTTCCCAGATTGAATGACAGATTTATACCACCTACATGAACCTGGTGCCTACAATCCCTGACATCAGCAGAAATGGCAACATTGACAAGTTTATTTTAGTACAAGCATGGCCTCGCATGTTATTACAATAAATGGGAGAAGTATTGAAATTCATTTGTAACAATTACATTAAAAATTAAGTGTACCTTGAAGTGTTAATGTTGAAATATTTGATTTTCATTTCCACCATTAACTGAAATTGACCAGAATATGAGGAAATTGACCAGAATGTCAGAAGCAAGAAGAAAGAATTCAGAGATAGTTGTATGTTAAAGGTGAGTGATTTAATTAGAGATTGAAAGGAGAGAAATATTGGTGAGTAATGACAAATGTTGAGTATGATTTGAGCACTATGGTTATAATAAGCCCTCGGGTTTTAGTATCTTCTCTTTGATAGGTTGGGTGTCAGCAGCTTTACAGAGGAAAGTAGGCATAGGCAAATTAAAGCAAAGTATTCTTCTAATCATTTAAGAGGACCAATGGATCTCAGCATCCCAAGATTTCAGATGGGAAGGTAGAGACCAACTCCTTCAGCCTGGTTATTTTACAGATGAACAACATGGCATGGAGTGAAGTGGCCCCCCTAAGGTCACACACATAAGCAGCGAGCTAGCACCAGATTGTACAGAGTGCTGGGCCTGGAGTCAAGAAGATCTGAGTCCAACTCCTGCCTCAGACACTTCCTGGCTGTGTGACCCTAGGCAAGTCACTTTGCTGCTGTCTGTCTCGGTTTCCTGAGTTGCACCTACCTTCCAGGAGTGCTGTGAGCCTCAAATGAAATATTTTATAAAGTGCTTAGTGCAGTGCTTGGCACATAGTAGGTACCATGTCAATGCTAGCTAGTAGTACCAGCAGTGGTAGTGTTAGTGGTGGTAGTAAATGACAGAGATGGGATTCAAACCTAGACTTTTGGACTTTTACTTCAGATACCATTTCATTCATTCTGCTGTGTCATACCTCATATGTTTGGTGCTCAGTTCCAAAATAATTGAATGGTCCATCAACTTGGTTCAACATAAGGATTATGGCAATAGAACTGGTAGAAGTTTGGGCATAGGGAGCAGGGGAAGTTTCCCAGACACGTTGGAAAGGACTTTGAAAGGTCCAAATAACTCTTTATAGATCTTAGGAGGCAATGTAGTAGAGTGTCAAGCTTTCTGGAATGGGAGTCAGAAGGCTTGGGTTTGAATTCTGTCTCTTTCACTTACTACCTGTGTGAAGTATCCAGTCATTTCTCTTCTCTGGGCCTCAGTTATCTAATCTGTAAAATGGATGGGCATGACTAGGTGGCCTCTAAGGCTTCCCTCACCTCCAAATTTACTATCTTTAGGCTTTAGACTTGGCTCTCCTAAGTAAAAATGACTGAATGCTATGAAAAGTGTTTGTACATAAAGTATTTTCTCTGTTTTTAGGGGGAAAACCACATAACAATTTTACTTTTTTCCCCTCTAGGGATTTGTATCCAGAATGGTCACGCTAGCTTCTTAAAATCATCAAAAATAACTTTAGTTCATATTTTAAGAGCATATACAAAACATCTGGATTACTTTAGCTTGCTTTTTTATTTCTCTAAAAAAGTTTACACTGAATAAACATTTATTTTCTCTTTCTTCCCTCTCCCCTTGTAAGGCATATGAATAGTCAGGCAAAATAAATTCCCACGTTGCCATACCTCAAAATGTATGGCTCATTCTTCATCTTCAGCCCATTGCTTCTCTGGTAGAAGGTGGGTAGAAGCCTTCAATGCTGAATTGTAGCTAGTCATGGCATTGATGAGCGAAATGATCTCTAGGTTTGGGTTGTCTCTTGATCTCCAGGTTTGGGCTGTCTCTTAAGAGAGACATAACTTCCAGGAATAAGAGGATAACAATAAACAAATATTTATTAAGTGCCTGTGATAACGTACACACCATAGATACAAACAAAAGGAATGAAAGTCAAGTCAGCTGGCATTGAGTAAGTACGTACAGTGCACCAGGCAATGTGCTCAGCCCTGGATATAAAAGGAAGACTGAACAGTCCCTGAGTTCTAGGAGCTCAGTCTAAGAACTTAGGAGGAGAAGAAAGCAAGTGTGTTTGTGTGATATACACACTTTTGTATACATGTACATATATATTTATAATTATTGTTATTTTGTAGTTATATCTAGAAAAAATACAGAGTAAATGCAGTGCTCAACTAGGTGGGGTGGGATTGTGGGAATCAGGATAAAAGGTGCTTCTTGTAGCAAGAGGATTCTGTGAGTAGGCATGGGGCATAGCCAAATGCCCCAAGATGAGAGATGAAGTAATGTGTTCAAGGAGCAGGCAGGAGACCAATTTGGCTTGGTTTCAGAGTCTAGGAGGAAAAAGTAGTATCCAACAAGTCTGTACTAGTCACGTGCAGAACGGCTTGAAGAGCCAAGTGAAGGAGTTCATAGTTAATCCTACAGGTCATAAGGAACTTTTGGAGGTTATTGAGTAGGGGAATAATAGTGGAATCTACACTTAATGGAAATTTCTTTGATGTCAAAGTACTCTGTGCCAGCCAAGCCACATCTGGAGCTTTGTATTCATTATGAGTGCCAGGATTTAGGAAGAATACTAGATACAGAGAGGAGCAGCTAAGAGAGTGAAAGACTTTGAGTTGAAAGAATTAGTAGCTTGCAGAAGAGCAAACTGGAGCCTGGGGAGTGGAGGTGGGGGCCAGGAAAGGGTCACAGGTCAAGAGCTAGAAGAGATAGCAGACATCAACTAGTTCAACTCTCTGATTTGACAAGTGGGGAAACTGAGGCCTACAGAGATTATATGTTACGTTATGCTTATAACATGCCCAAGGTTACTCATGTTATAAGCATAGCTCTTTTCAAGTATTGAAGGGTTCTCTTGTAGAAGTGGGATCCGATTTGCTCTGTCTGGCACCAGAGGGTACAACCAGGATTAATTTGTTGGCCCTTAAAAAAAGGTACTTTTAGTCTCAAAGTCAGGAAAAACTGTCTGAAACTGAAGGGTGGCGGGGGCCCTCTCATGGAATGAATGAATGAATGAATAAGCATATATTACACACTTGCTGTGTGCAAGGCACTGTGTTGAGTACTTGGAGAAACAGATAGAAACATAAATGTCCCTGATCTCAAAGCAGTTCATATTCTAATAGGCAGAGTCCATACATAGAGGAGTTCTTCAGGGAGAAAATGGCTAACTTTTTATCAGATTAATATAGTGGGGATTCTTTGGGGGTGTAGATTGGATGACATGAACACTGAGGTCCCTTCCAACTCTCAAAATTTGTGTCAGTATATGCACCATTCCATACCAGTAGTCTCCCACCTCTCAAGTAGAAGGCAGGTGGGTGCATTTCCAGTTGGTCCTCTTCTCCAGAGGCAAGATGAGTCATTATAATTGCCCAGCATCATGCAGCTTTTCATTCTTTTTCAATTTTCTTTATTGAAATCATTGTATATATGGTTTTCCTTGTTCTGCTTACTGAATTCTGTATCATTTTATATGTTTTCCCATGTTTCTTGGGGAAGTGTTCATATTACTTATTCTTATGACAAAGTGGTATTCTATAATATTGACACACCATTTGTTTAAATGTCCCCTAATATGTGAGTACCCACTCTCTTTACAGTTCTTTGCTACCCCAGAAATGCTGAGTTTGGATATGGTGGTAGATCTGAAACCTTTCTTTCTGACTTGGACCTCCTTGGGTTATATGCCCAGAAATGAGAGGTCTCTGGGTCAGACTGGGACATGAACCATTTAGTCACGTATCCTATATAATTCCAAGTTGTTTTCCAAAATATTTGGACTAGTTCCCAGATCTAACGACAGTCCACCCTTCGGCCGACTTTTCAGTTTCAACAGGTTTTATGCATCTTTTCTAATTTGTGGGAAGGTCATTGTAATGTAGTAGGTAGAGCATTATATTTGGAATTAGGAAGCCCTGTGTTCAAGTCTCATCTCTGACACTTAGCTATGCAAACCTAGTGCAAGTCATGTAAGACCCTGAGTTATAGATGGTTACAAACTGTGATGACGATGATGATGATGATTGCAATAGTTAGAATTATTTACTGTTTTTGAAGTTTACAAAGCATTTTACAAATATTGTTTTGTTTTACTTAATAGTAGGAGTTTCGACCCCATTGAAATCACAACTCCTGGAGGTATAGACATACCTTATTGGAAGAGTACTAGATTTTGAGTCCAAATATCTTAGTTCAGGTTTTTCCTCCCACTGGCTGTGTGGTGGTTGGTAAGGCGTCTTACTATCTAGGACCCAGCTTCCATATTTGCAAAATAGGGATAATATTCTATATTGCTCGTAGGACTTTAGGAAGGAGGATACTTTGAAAACCACATAGTACCGTAGAAATATGAATGATTATTGTTGTAATTACTCTTTATTTTTCTAAAACTTCTGTGAAATGGGAAGAACACATTTTCTTTATTTTATAGATGAAGTAACTAAGGCTTGTTCTGAAGGGGAAATAATAAAAGTTGGTCCTTCAGAACATTCTCATGAACCTGAGACCCTTCACTATCTTTTTTAAAATGCCTTTTTAAAGTATTTTCTTGATGTCTTCTGTATTTTATATCACCATAGTTTACCCCAGCTTTTGCTCCGCCTCCCAGAGAGCCATCTTATATAACAAATAGTATCGCTTTAAAGACAAAAGAAGAGGGAAAAAATCAGCCCTGTGTTATATTCGTGGACCGCCCAGCTCTACAAAGAGGTAGGTTGGGATTGTTTTCTCCATCAAATCTCTTCCTTGTTCCTTATAGTTTTTTCGGGGGGGGGGGGAGGGTAAGAGGCAGTTAGGGTTTAGTGACTTGTCCAGGGTCACACAGCTATTAAGTGTCTGAACTCACATTTGAACTCAGGTCCACCTGACTCCAGGGTTGATGCTCTGTCTGCTATGCCACCTAACTTCCCCTTGTTCCTTATAATTTAAAGATGCTTCTAAAATCTTTTCTAACATGTTTCCAGCCCATCATTTTAGCCTCCTTACTTATTATTCTCCTTTCTATCCAGCCAAATTTACCTTCTCTCTGTTTGTCATTCCATGACCCATTTCCATGTCTTTGTACTGGAATGCACTGCCTTCTCACATCCACCTCACAGAATTCCTCTCATCTTTTAAGGTAAGGCTCAAAAGCTGTTCTGACCACCTCCTCCCAGTGACTGGAACCACACCAAACAATCAAAGATATGCAGATTAAAATAACCGACCACCTCTTAAATTATTAAAAATAATGAAAAGGAACAGCTAAATGCTGGTAGGGTTGTGAGAAAAGATGTACATTTGTTTGTCGCATATTCTTGGAGAGCATTCTGACAACATGGAGTAAAAGTCATAAGAACAATTATCCTTTGTGTCCCAGTAATTCCACTGTTGTGATATAACCTAAGAGTTTTATTTTATTTTTTAAATTGTTTTTATGTATTTATTGTTTTTGTTTTCAACATTCACTTCTATTAGATGGTGAGTTCTAAATTTTCTCCCCCTTCTTCTGCTTCTCCCTCCTTATGACAGCATGCAATCTGATATAAGCTATACATGTACAATCATTTTAAACAAATTTCCACATTAGTTATGCTGTAAAGAAGAGTTAGAACCAAAGGGAAAAACCTCAAGAAAGAAGAAGCAAAAAACAACAAAAAAGAGAAAATAATATGCATTCAGTGGACATTCAGACTCCTCAGTTCTTTCTCTGGATGTGGACGGCATTTTCTGTCATGAGTCTTGTAATTGTCATAGATCCGTGCATTGCTCTGAATACCTAAGTCAGTCATAGTTGGTTATTGCATAGTGATGTTCGTTGTTGTGCTGGTTCTGCTTACTTTACTTTATAACGTGAGAGTTTTAAAAGAAAAAACAAACAGCGCTACCTGTTTTAAATATTTTTACTGCATCAGTACTTGTAATCATAAAAATCATGGACGTGACACATGCCCAACAATAGTGGAATTGCCTAATGATGGTCCATGAGTCTCAGGGAATACCATGCTTCTGTTACTGTGTGTCAGTTGAACACATATGAAGAATATACAGAAGTCCCAAAAAGACCTTTATGAAGTAGTACTAAGTGAAAGACATAGAAACCAGGTTGTATTGGTTGCATTGCTGTTTAATCTTGAGTTAATTACAAGCCATTTAGAAACAAAACAAAAAGGGGGGGTGTTTTCTCTCTCCTTGAAAGAGGAGAAATGATGATGTTGAGTGTTGGAAAGAACTTTGGAGACGAGTAAAGAAACTCTATGGTGTAGTGGTGTACTAGGCTTCGAGTTAGGACAACCTGGGCGTAAATTCTATTTTGAATATATGCTGGCTAACTAGGCGACCCTGGGCAATTTAGTTAACCCTCCTCAGCCTCAGTTTCCTCATATGTAAAATGATGGGGTTAAATTTGATTATTTCTAAGGTCTCTTCTAGCTCCAACTCTGATCTGCTGACCTAGATTTAATTAGCAGTCCATTGCTCATTGATGGCATACTTATCAGATTTGCTATGAATTCACCTAGCCATACTTCCAACCAGCCCATATTGCTCAGTCTCATCCACAAAGATTGTGTGAGAGAATTTGTCAAGTTCCTTGCTGAGACTAAGATACACCATATCTATAGCATTCCCCTCACCTCCCAGTCCAGTGACCCCATCAGCAAAGGAAATGAGCAGAGACTGACATGAAATTCTTAGCAAACCCACACTGACTCCTAGTGACGATTCCTTTTTTTCCTAAGGTTCCAGATCCTCCTCTGTGAAAAGATGCATTGATGCACTTGTGTGCTGATCCAGGAGGAACTAGCCTGGAACTCTTTATTACTATGCTGCTGTTTATTTAAAAGAAGAGATAAGTGTTTTAGGAAAACACGTCACAGTCTCTTGGTTGTTGCTAAACAAACTGATGTATAATAAACAGCTACTTGGTGTTACCAAAATAAAGAATCATGATCTTTTCAGCTTCAGGATGCCTAAGCTGGTTTTCTGACAAGTCTCTTCAATATAGACTGGGTTCAAAGTATGGCTTGGAGGTATTCTGACAGTCTGAGAAGAAAGTATATGCCACACTGTATTAGTGCTATATAGTACTATCACAATGTGGTACTTATAGTTATAGATGTGAAGAGATTATCCACATCTTTAGGAGTTAATGGAGTGGAATAACATCTTACTTTGCAATAAGGTCCACTGAATTAATTACCCACTAAGATTTAAATAGCGCTCACAAACTATCAATGCCCTAGATTAGAAACAACTGCCCAAAGGGCCTAGAAATATTATCCGGGTTCTGATCCTAACAGTCCATTTATAATTCCCTTTGACACTCCCCCATCTCTCTTCTGGAAGGGAAGTAGACTTTCTGATATTCATGGAGAACCTGAGTGCATGCTGATGTATACATGTACACATGTATACACAGGCACAAGCACACACAGACACTCAGAAACACAATGTGTCTGTGAGAAAAGATGGGGGAAATCACCTGCTATGTATACAGTTTGCATTTCTGTGAATAGCCTGGGCAAATAGAAGTTTTGACAGCAATTCCAGTTGTATTTGACATCCATACTGTATCCTAACTTGCATGTCCTTTTATGAACTTGAAAGACAAAGCATGGAAAGATTACCTAAGCAGGCTTCATTTTCTCACTGGGCATTTCTGACCAGGGTCTTAGGAAGCAGTTAAGATTATGCAGAAGATTGAAGACCTGTAGGGAGGTTCTCATCCCTGATGATTCAGTGGGCAGCTTATCTTGGTGCTGAGGCTTTGATATCCTGCTGAATGATGAGGATGCTAGAAACAAATTCAAAGCACCAAAGCCTGAAATCTGTCTGAAATCTGACAGGGAATAATTTCCTCCCTGTGACTCAGCTTCAGAGCAGGCCTTCGGCTTAGAGTTGTTGTGCAACAGAAAAATGGTGAGGAGCATAGAATCATAAAGTAGAGTCATAGATTTTGCTCATTGAAAAACTGAGGTCTAAGGAACTAAAGTGACTTATCAAGGGTCACACACACAAGAACATGGATCTCAAGCTGGAAGGGACCTCAGAGGCCATCAGGTCCAATCACTTCATCTGATAGATGAGTAAACTGAGGCCCAGGGGAATGGAAGTCACTTGCTTAAGGTTACTGAGTTAGTAAGGGACCTGACACCAAAACCTTTGCTTTTTTTCCCTTTAATATTCTGCCTTTCCTATCACGATGAAATTTCTTTGAAAAAAAATGAAGGTGCTTAAGACCTAAAAAGAATGTCATATAATAGTTTACTACATGGGTCAGTGCTAGTAGGTTGTATACAAAGTACTTAGCATGGTGCCTGACACACATGGTAGGTCTTTCATAAATGCTTGTTGACTTACTGACTTAGGATGGCATTGTCTGCTCCCTGTGTGAACGTATGTACTTTGCACTGAGGAAAGATCAGGCAAGATGGATATTTGATAGTGGAAGGAAGAAAAGGAAGGAAACAAGTATTTATTAAGTGCTTCCTATATGTGCCAGACAGTGTGCTAAGCTCTTTAGAAATGTTCTCTCCTTTGATCCTCAAACTGAGGGAGATAGATTAAATGACTTGCCCAGGGTCACAACTGTTATGTGTCTGAAGCTGGAGTCGAACTCAGGTCCTTCTGAATCCAGGCCCAATATAATAGACATTTGGGGCAGATAGAGCTGGGTTTGCCCATTTTTTGTCAGGCAGGTCCATCAGATGAATGCCATTCTTCTGACTTTTCATTGCTTGATTCTCAAAACAATATCCAAAGTGACTCCATGGCCTACCTAGCTTTGAATCCCACCTGACATTTACTTGTCTCAGTGACCATAGACAAGCCATACCTTTGCTTCCCTAAAGCCTCTCCCCTTCTGGGTGAGTTAGAAGGAGGTAGGGTTATAAATTCTGGTTTGGGTTATCATTATTGTTATGAGTCTCCAGTTAGCAGGCTTCCAGTTTAGTGATGACTTAATTCTCCAAATCTTGTACTGCCTGCACCCCTGCTGAGCTCAAGTAATATTTATAAAGCAATACAGGGGTATGCTCCTAAATGTTTAATTACCAGGCACCCTGCGAAAAAGTATATATTCACACTCTTTTGAATTTAATCTGCTTTGTTAACATTTTCCTAAGTCTGGACAATCAAGAAAACAATAAATTGGACACTGGTTTGTATTCACTTGCCTATTTCTGAGGAATAAAAGCTCACACTGAAAATTTCAAGATACTTAGAGGTGGTTCCAGCACAGCCCCAGTGGGAGGCCTGAAAGCAATGATGTCTATGCAGCACTCTGAAACCCAGAATTGCAGAAGAAATGGCTATTGTCCTTGTCAGGAGAGTTTTCCAAGCCACTGTGCTCTCACTCCCCGTTACTCTCAATCTGGCAATATTTGGGTTCCCCTACTTCTCACTCTCATGTTAGGTGTTTACATTTCCCGTTTCCATTTTTCTGAAACCCTACTGAATTCTCCCCTCTGTATCAGAAGTCTTAGTGCAGCTTCAAGCTCTAATAGCTTGATACTGTACTAACTTTTGGGACACCTTGTACTTTGTTTACAACAGGATGCCAACCTGTTTTTTCCCTCTCTTCCCAAGGACATTTTGGCTTTATACTAAATGGCGTGTGGCTTTCTGGCATGGAATGTCTATTATTACAGTTCCATGCAGCCTGCTTCATGGTATCTATCACAAAGTTTAGATGAGATAGAGGTGATTGTACAGGACTACAAAACTGCCTATTAGATTGTAATTGATCCCCAGTATGTCTCCTCAGGCACAAACCAATGTGACACCAAAGTAAGACTTTTGGGTTATTTTCAATTCATGCATGACTCTTGCTTGTGCAAATCTATACACCAAACAATAGGCTTCAATAATGACGAATGGAGGTTGTCGCAGTGCTTTTGACTTTATCTGTCAGTTTTCTTTAGGATATAGTGAGATAGTATTAACTCGGTATGTGAATTCTGAGTTCATTTGTTTCAGCTATATGCTACTTGAGACTTTGGCTTCTGGTTGCATATATGATGCCAGCATTTTTTTTGCAAAGTCACCAACCTCTTAACGTAGCCTTAGTATAGAAAATGTCTATTCATTTTAAAGATGGGGCCAAAACACTTTTGAAGAGGGACAGGGTGAGAGGAGAGAGAGAATAGAATAAATGGGGTAATAGGATGAAGGCAAATGCAGTTAGCAGTCATAACTCTGAAAAAAAATTTTAAGCAAGTTTCTCTGCTGAAGGCCTCATTTCTCAAATATTTAGAGAACTGAGTCAAATTTATAAATAAGAGCCATTTCCCAACTGATAAATAATCAGAAGTAATGAATAGTCAGTTTTCAGATGAAGTAATCAAAGCTATCTATAGCCATATGAAAAAATGCTCTAAATCGCTATTGATTGGAGAAATGTAAATTAAAACAATTCTGAGGTACTACCTCACACCTATTAGACTGGATAATAGAACAAAAAAGGAAAATTACATATGTTGGAGGGAATGTGGGAAAACTGAGACACTAATGCACTGTTGGTGGCATTGTGAACCGATTCAACCATTCTGTAGAGCAATTTGGAACTATGTCCAAAAGGCTAAAGACAGGGCCCAGGAAAGTTAGCCTTAGAGTCCTAGGACAGCATGCTAGCTGGTGGAGACATCTAGCAAGATGACTCACCTATTTGCCTTTCCTTACCACGGAATATGAAAATCACGGGATCTCAGTGTTAGAAAGGACTTCCAAATCCAACCCTCAACTGAGCAATCATTTTTGCCATGATATGCCCAGTGAGTGGTCAACCATTGTTTGTTTGAAGACTTCTAGTGAAGTCTTCCCTTCTCCTGACTCAACATTCCCATTTCTTCAACTGATCCTTCCATTCCATTTTGGATGGTTCCAGTTTTCTGAGTCCTTTTATTCTATTTGTTTAAGGAGATAGCAAACTCTAAATTCTAAAGCATGCTTGAAATGTGTAGAATCTGCATACGACTGCCAGTCTTTTCCTTTAGTACACAAAGACTTTACCTGCTTCTGTTTCTGGTGTTTATTTCCTTGTTCCCAACCCTGCCTTGGTAAGTATCACACCTCCTTCTCCTTCCCCCTCCCCTCTTCAGTTGACACAACAGATGCTTCACACGTGTTAATGGCCATAGTTGAATGTTTAGTAGTGGCTTCTCCATGTAGGATTTTCAGAAAGGCAAGAAGAGGAAGAAGTAAGGAGAAGATGCAATCTATATCAGTGGAAGGCCTGTCCACACTGATAACTGGAATCCATGTCACTACCTTTAGTTCATACTTTATCACTTCAGGGCGGCCTTAAGTGCATCAGGATGGGGTCTCCAGCTTCAGACAGGTAGTAGCTAGTGTAAACCTAGTGTGCTAGGCTAAAACTTTTCTCCATTCCTAATTCTGCCTTCTGGGGCAAAATGGTATGAGATGCCTCTTCACAGGTCACCCTTTTACATACTTAGAGATAACTATTAGGGCCTCCCCTGAGGCTTCTCTTCTTTGGCTAACCCTTCTTATTTCCTTTATTTATTTTTAAATAAGGTTTTTCCTGATATCTTTTTTTGAAAAATATCATCATAGTTTTCCCCATGATCCTTTTCTCTCCCCCCTGCCAGAGAGCCATCCCATATGAATGGTATTTTTTGAAAGACAAGAAAAGGAAGAAGAAAAAAAATCAGCATAACTGATAAGTACATTGAAAAAGACTGAACATATGGGGACCTCCCACAGTGGGTTTTCCCAGCTCTTTTAAGTGCTCCTCTTATGGCATGGTCTCTAGGCTTTTCCCTATTCCCATCTGCCCTCTCCAAATGCAGATGAAGTTTCAGATCTTTTCTGACTAAGGAAGTCTAATAGTAATAGCCCAAGACATATGGAATGCTTTGAGGGTTGTAAAGTGCTTTTATTTCCTTTGACTCCACAATAGCCCTGTGAGACAGTTCTCCAGGTATTCTTCAGATGAGGAAACAGAGGCACAAGGATTAAATGACTTGCACATACTCATACAACTAGTTAAGTGCCAGAGGCAGGATTTGAACCTGGGTCTTCTTGACCAGAGTTCAGATTTCTGTGTACCCTACCATCCTACCTTTCATAGACCAGAATACAGTGGGAATGCCCCTCCCTTACTGCAAAATAGTTTCTAAGTCCAGAGATACTAAATTGAGATAAGAAATGGGATCCTTTTTCCCTGTGTCATTCTGGGTTTTAGGTACAGGCAGGGAGGGAGGCAGGAGCACATATGTTGTACACCAGAGAGTCTAAACATCCTTGAAGGAAGAAGTCAAGCTGGAGCAGATAGTGAGGCAGTGTGTTAGAATGGAGAAGACTTGGAGGCAAAAGACTTGGCTGCTTTGTTGCTGGGTAACTGGGAACAAACTACTTAACCTCTCTGGGCCTCAGTTTTCTCATCTATAAGATGGGGATAAACTACTACCTCCTCTATAAAACTATCTCCAGCTGTATTAGCTCCAAATGATTTGGGAAGATTTGACATACTCCTGATTCAATCACATAGAGAGGTGGGCCGCTAGGCTACAAACGTAAGAGGATGCTTCCATTCCCATCTCTGTGTCTTTCGTTAAGGATAAGGCTGTTCAGGATTGGATAGGAGCATTGACTGAAGCTGGTGATCTGGGACTAGTGCATTTAGCACTGGAGAGCTCTGAGTGTATGTATGACCCAGGGCAGACAAGGATTTCTGCCTCATGTGCCAGAATGGGGCTCTTGCTTCAAAGGAGCACTTGTACCTGGACTCTTGGCTTGGGAGGCCATCATTTTCCAGTCTTGTGGGGGAGCTTTGGTTTCTTCCTAGGAGATCCTTGTCTAGTCCTTAATCACCTCTGGCTTTGTTAAGTGTTTGGGTTTGGGGGAATGATTTCTTTGGTTTTATCTGCCTATGGGTGGTAGGAATAAAGTGAGGCAATCCCCAGGCCTTCCTGGTGACAGAGCTTGGCTGTGAGCTCCATCTGGGTCTTGGCCTCACATCGCCATCAGGGGCAGTATCTTGTCCAGAAGAAGGTCAGTAACAAACACCAGGAGATGCATGAAATTCATTAGGAACATCCTTGGTAGGACTTCAGACTGTTTTGTGGTGGATTGAACTTACTCCTCACTATTTATTATTATCACATATAGGGCTTTCAGGTTTACACAGCATTTTACAATTTTACAATTTACAATTTACAATTCTCATTTGATCCTCACAACATCCATAGGAGGTAGGTGTCATCTTTTTATCACCGTTTTACAGATGAGAAAACCAAGGCAAATTGCAAACAAGTGACTTGTGGGCAGAGGGGTCACATAGCTAAGTGTCTCAGTAGGCTTTAAATTTAGGTCTTCTGGACTGCAAGTCCTCTACCTACACTGCCACCTACCTGTCATGAAAAGTACTACTCCACATGATCATAGCTGACAGTTACTTCGTGTTTTAAGATTTGCAAAGCGCTTTCATCATAGCATCTTGTCTGATCCTCACAATCGCCCTTTCTCATGGTGACATTAACTAATCAGTGATTCTTTCAACATGCATTTAATAAGTACATACTCTTTGCTAATCTCTGTGCTAGGTACTAGGGAGACAGATTGCAACAGCCCCTGCCTTCAAGGAGCTTACATTTTCCTGAAGCAGACAACCTGTACATAAATAATTATATATACACAGAATGAACACAAAATAAATACAGGATAGCTAGCTAGATGCTAGGTAGGGTAGGAAGGCACCAACATGTAAGGGGATCAAGAAAGACCTCTAGCTAGAAGGTGCTATTTGAGCTGTGAGGGACAGAAGGAGACATTAAGTCATTAACGCAAGCATCTGTGAATTTTTTTTCTGTATTGTCTACTGTTAGAGTCAGTGGTGTTATCTGATTTTTACCACTGCCTTTTTATGATAACTTTAAAAATAATTTAATCTGGATTGAAAAATAGTTCAAAACCTATATTTGTCTTTATTTTATTTATCCAGAAACAATCCCCCGAAACATAACACTGCATCAGTATTTGATGTTGATGTTTGTAGTGAGTTCATAATTGGAGTAGAGTAAGAGAATAGTGAGATTAGGTTTTTCTTATGTAAAAAGGCTGCTAATAACTCTGGGGCTTGTGGGAAAATCCCTTCCCCCTTCTGGGACTCAGTTTCTTCATCTGTCTCAGGTTGGACTAGATCCTTTCTAAGTCCCTACTACTTCCCAAACTCTACATTCTACATAATGAAGTATGCCAGCACCTTTTGCAGTATTCAGAACACTTAATGATAACTTCTAGTGAAGATACGGGTGGAATAGGACATTTGATGAAACTTGATCTTCATGGTACAGAAGCTTATACCCTCTGGCAACAACAGGGAGATAAATTGGGCACAAATACAGTGTTCCTTTTTATTTAGAAAGATGCCTCTCTTAGGGAAGGAGTATGTTTGGTTGGGGGTTAGGTAGATGTATTTGAATCTGAGACTCATGACGTACTCACTTACATAGGGCCACTGGATGAAATGTGTTGACTAACAAAGTAATGGTTTGGCAGATTGTTTTTATTGACCAGGTCATTACTTAACATTGTAGACCTGGGTCTTCCCGACACATAGGTCAAGGTATACCATTTCAGTTCAACTAACCTTTTTTATGTACCTGCTATATACTAGGATGATACAAAGACAAAAAATAAGTCTCTGCCATCAAGGACCTTACTTTTTATTGGGGGATATAAAACATAAACCGGTGAGTAAATGCAAAGTACTTGAGAGCTGTAACTACTTTAGGAACCAGGAGACATTTAGGAGATGATACCTGAGCTGAAATTTGAAAGGGAAGCTAGGAATTTCAAGAGGCAGAGTTGAAGAAATGCATTCTAGCCATAGGTGATAGGCAAAGACACAGAGGTGGAGATTGGCATGCATAGTACATGGGAATGAGTAACACAAAATTAGTCTAGAACAGCCTAGTTCTAGGTTGGATTGCAGGTTGTGGGGAACCCGCAACCTCAAGGGCACATGTGGTCTTCTAGGTCTTCGGGTATGGCTTTTTTACTGAATCCAAACCTCACAGATCAAATTCTTTTATTAAGGGGGTTCTGTGAAGTTTGGATTCAGTCAAAGGGCTGCACTTGAGGACTTGGATGGTTACATGTGGCTGTAAGGCTGCAGGTTTCTCCACCTGTGGTCTAGAAGATAGACTGGAACCAGATTCCAAGTCAAAGATTTGGAATGCCAAACAAAGGGGTTTTTATTTTAGCCAATCGGGAACCACCCAATCTTCTCAAGCAAGGAAGAGACCTAATCATGCTGGTGATTTAGAAATGTCAATTTGGCAGCTGTGTGGAAGAGGGATTGGAGAGGGATGAGACTATAAGGAGAGAGAGTAATTATGAGGCTGTTACAGTAATCCAGGTGAGAGATGATGGTGCTTGAACTAGGGTCAAATGATTATTTGATAAGTTAATCAAAGTTGTCAGTTAAATCACTCATTTGACCACTCTATATACTTCCTTCTGTGTTCCTATAATTGCAATAATGCATTCTTGCTGGATTCTACCTACTGGACAGGCAATACTGAGAGAGCCCCTTCTGGGAGGACACAGACAAGAATCACAAGACTCATGCAGGATTGACAGGCATCAGTGGACTATCCTAAAGTCATTAAAGATCTATAGTTTTACTCCAGCTGAGTTCAGCAAATGTCAGTGTGGAGCAGTGGAAAAATCAAGGACCTGGGAATCAGAGGACCTAGTTTTCTTTGCTGCTAATTAATTTTTTGACCTTGAGCAAGTCACTTCCCCTTCTTGAGCCTCAGTTTTGTCATCTTTCAAATGAGAGTATTATATTGGATGATCTTTGATTAAAAGAGCTCTAAGTGACTTAAAAAAAAGATAAAAAGATATGAATGGCTCCATCTTTCTGTGTGAGGGAAACATGGTGACAATGGGATGTTGACGTTTGGACAGAAAGCTGATGAATTCACTTGGCATGATATTTAGCTTAAGGGAAGGGTGAAGAAGCTTAACCCAACTATTCTTTTCCATTCAAGACATAGAAAACCAGATAGATGGATGAAAGTTGGAGGTGGAAAGGTAGATATGAGATTTGACCACACAGATGACTGTGATGAAAAGCATAGGAATAGCTAGTATTATTACCCACAATGCATTTGGAAAAGAAATTGTCTGTGCTGCCACAGTATCATTGGAAGAGGTTATAGAGATCCTTAAAATAAAACTCTTCAGAGGTAATGGAAAACACCTAATGTATTAGTTGACTCTATAGTGACTAACAGCCATGTTTTAAAAGCCTACCAAATAAGACGTTTTACCTTTAGGAAAATATCAGTATTTTACTTTGCAAAGTCTATATTCCTGACAAGAATTCAATTACTGTTTCTGATGGGAAACCACTCAGAATTACAGTAGCAAGAAAAGGGGACTATTACCAGTGTCTTGTCACATGTTCCTTCCATAAAGATTCAATAGTAGAATTAGGAGTTAAGAATTGAAGAATTGTAATGCAATGTGTTCTGCAGAATGATGACTCGGTTAAGGGTATGCAAGTAGGGAACCCTAGTAGGTAGATCGATAAGTATATGTGTGTATTTGTATATATGTACGTACATACATACATACATCCATGTTTCAACTTATTTTTTCATTTAACAAACATTTGTTTTCTCTTTCCCCTATCTCCCCACAATAAAAGAAAAGAAAAGCACAAGTGCCCTGTAACAAATATGCATTGTTAGGTAAAACAAGTTTTCATGCTGCCAAGTCCAAAAGTGTGTGCCATTCTGTACCTTATGTCTATCATCTCCCTGGCAGGAGGTGAGGAGCATTCGTCATCACTGACTCCTTGGAATCTATGGTTGGTCATTGCATTCGTCATTGTTTTTATGTCTTTCAGAGTTGTTGATCTTTAAATTATTGTTCTTGTATAAATAATTTCTTGGCTTTGCTCATTTCACTCTGCATCATTTCATATAATTCTTTCTCAGATTTTTCTGAAACTGCCCCTCCTATCAGTTTGTACAGTAAAACCTTTTCCCAGCACAATCAAATACCATAATTTGTTTAGCCCTTCTTTAGTTGATGGGCTCTTCCTTAGATTCCAGTTCTCTACCACCACCAAAAAAGGCTGCTATAAATACTTTTGTACATATGGGTTCCTTTCCACTTTCTTTGATTTCTTTGACAGCAGCAGTATTGCTAGGTCAAAGGGTAGGCACAGTTTAGTCATTTGGGAGGCATAGTTTTGAACACTTTTCCATAATGGTTCAGTGCACTTACCATGCATTAGGTCACCTTCGTTTTGCAAATCAGTTTTGTTAACCTGATGAGTATGAGATGGAACCTCAGAGTTGCTTGAATGAGCATTTCTCTAATTATTAGTGACTTGGAGCATTTTTTCCATATGGCTTCCATTGATAGCTTGGATTTCTCTCTTAGAAAACTGGCTGTAAATATCCTTTAACCATTTATCAATTGGAGTGTTCCTATATTTTAAAGACAATTCAGGAGTCATAGTAAACAACCAAGATGAGGAGAAAGATTCAGCCACTGCGGGGCCTGTTGCCAAGGAGTGTGCTGACTTGTGGCCCAGTATTGCATCTAGAGCTGGCTGCGTTGGCTGATTTTCATACAGCCCATTTACAAAAAAAAAAAAACACGAAAAACAAACAAAAAACCTCCTCATTAAAGTGTCTGCCTCATTGTTACAAAAAGAAATCCTTCCTGGCTCTGTGTATCCTGAAATTCCCAGCAAGGTCTTGAGAGTTCTTCCTCAGTGAATGACAGTTTTCTTAAGGAAATGAAATCCTAGAAAATGCTTAGGGGAAAACATCCCTTGCTAGAGACTAAGGCAAAGAATTTAACGGAGTTCCTAATGTGAACACCTGGGAGCTTTAAAGATCAGGTAGTGAAATGAAAAAAGCACCAAGCTAGAAGTTAGAACATCTGGATTTGACTCCCATCTCTGCTGCTTACCAACCTATGGGAGTTTAGGTAATTCTAAGTCTTATGATAATAGAAGCATTGATCTAAGGCTCAAGGAAACCTCTCTGAACCTCAGTTTCTTTATCTGTAAAATGGAGGTGAGTACCCACTCTGCCTACTTTCTAAGGAAATCTTGTAAGAATCAAATGAGATAAGGGATATGGATGTGCTTTGTCAACTGCATATCTGAATGTGAAGCATGGTATTTCTTTGGAGTAGAATGTGGAGCAGAAGGAGCGTAACATTCACAGTCAAGAGACCCAGGCTTCTGCTCCTGGCTCTTGCACTTAAGTTAGTACTGTGCCCTTAACCACATTACTTGTCTCCTTTGGCCTCATTTTCTTTCTCTATAAAATGTGGGAACTAGACTCGATTATCTCCCAGATTCCTTCCAGCTCTGACATTCTGTTCTAGTAAATTGCTCTCTTTGGTCTGAGCTACAGGGACAGGTGCTGATCGGCTGATTAGAAAGGAAGCATGTAATTCTCTTCCTGGTCTTTGATGGGAAAATAATGCCTATTTCTTTTCCTTTCCATTTTTTATTCTTCGGTTTTTAAGAAAAAGTCCTTTACTGTCTTTCTGTTGGACTCTGCAGTATCACAAGCTTGGGATTATTTGCAGTTACTTAGTCAAGATCTGCCTTTTCCAAGGGAAAGGAAAGAAAAGAACGGGCTATACTCTGAATCACTTAGTTGATGACACATCCAGAGAGGCTTTGGCTCGGTCTGGTTAGGTATCTTAGTGACGCATGTGGAACACAGGCATCTTTCCTCTGGCTTAAAAAAAATGAAATCAACACTGCTCATTTCCTTGGCTTTTCTGAGTGTGAGACTCTATCTTCCCAGTTATATCTCTTTGTCTGATTGGGCCCCAGATGGCTAGCCACCCTAAGTGTACGTGCTAATAGAAATGTGGGCATTAAGTACTAGCTCCATCTGTAATTTACTCATTTCATTCCAACCAATATTTTCCACTGTTTCCATTTCTTCTCGAACTTCCTCCAGGTGCTGTGCCTGGCTGTGTGAGTGATTGATTTGGATACTCTTTTGTCATTCTAGCACATGGGGGAATAGATGCTTCTCCAAATCAGGATTAATAAAGAGCGTAGGTACCTTGGTAATTCACAGATTGGTTAATCAGCACCCGAATAATTGCAAGTCATAGGCACTGTAGGTGGAATCTTTTGTGGGTTTGTACACCTCTTCCTTGGGCAACATCCCTACTGGGAGTTTTTTTTCCATAATGGTAAAAACTGCCCAGGGAAATCTGAAAAAGCAGGAGAATGTAGAATTAAAATAAGGATACAGTTTTTGATATAATTTCTATTACATTTATTCTGGTTTGTAGAGCATCACTAAATCTCATGGTTTGGATGGAGAGTGTTAGAATGTTGGCAGTGCATTTTGAATCACATTTCCATATATCGATGGTGTCATATGAAAAATGAAAAAATAAAAAAAATGAGAAATGTAAATAATACAGTTAGTACTCTGAAAGATATTCATAAGAATCCATCTGTTTTATTAAGATGCGTCAATGTCAGTGGAAGCAGACTTTTCTTCTTTCAGCATGCTAAATCGTCAGACTACTTTGTGTTGAAATGTCCAAGGATAGTTTTATCAATTCAGACGACAATATGGCAGGAACGCCTCTTTAGCTCTGCTATTTATTTTCTAGTATAATATATTCGGGGGGGGGGTTGTTGAAAACTATTAGGCTAAGCATTTCTATGATGATTGACTCCCATAGCCTCTTCTGTGCTTTGAATTCTGTGAGTGTAATAAATATTTTATGATAATGATATTCTCTGTGCTGATAATCATACTGTAAAGGTATGTATTAATCTACATGGAAAGAGAATCTTTTTGCATGAGCATCTTTCTCTTAAGATTTGCTGTTTCCTGGCTTCTGGTTGCTCCCCTCTCCAACCCTTCTGTCAAAATGATCTTGCAAAAGTACAAGTCTGACCATGCCACTCCCTTGCTCAAGATACTTCCTTGGCTCCCACTGAGCTAGGTGGCTAATAATAGCACCTACCTTTCGAGATTGTTGTGAGGATCAAATGAGATAATATTTATAAAGCACTTAGCACCTTGCCTGGCACAGAGTAGGCACTTAATAAATGTGTATTTCCTTCCCCTTCCAGCAGGCAACATCTATTTACACGGAATTAGCCATATTTCCTGCTTCAGCCACTACCCCTTTAGAATAGTTTGAAGTCAACAAGATAATTTCAAATATGACCTCAGACACTTAACTAATACTGTGTGACCCTGGGCAAGTCACTTAACCCCTGTTTGCCTCAGTTTCCTCATCTGCAAAATGGGAATAGTAATATAGCATCTGTCTCCCAGGCTTGGTGGGAAGATCACATGAGATCATAGTTGTAGAAAACTATTAGCCTGTATGGTGCCTGGCACATAGTAGGTGCTATATAAATGTTTGTTTGCCCCTTCTTCATTTCACATTACACTCTTTGACATGCTTTATGTTCCAGCCAAACTGCCCCCCCACACACACACACCAGGAATGTGCTTTCTCCGCCTTTGCATCCCTAGGCTTCATTCAGGTTCTGCCTCCTATGGGGTACAGCACTTACTTTGTGCCAATCACTGGGCTAAGTGGTTTTGTTACAAATATGATCTCATGTGATCCTTACAGCAACTCTGGAAGGTAGCTGTTGTTCTGATTCCCATGATTCTCATTATGGTACAGATGCAGAAACTAAGGGAGATAGGGGTTAAGTGATTTCTCCAGGGTCACACAGCTAGTAAGAGTCTAAATCAGGATTTGAACTCAAATCTTCCTAACTCCAGGCCTATTGCACAGCATCACCTGGCTGTCACGTGATCCATAGGGAGCCTTTCCCTATTCCTTCACTCCCTCCACTCCTAGTTGTTAATACTCTCTACTCAAAGTATCTTGCCTAAATCTATGAAGATGCTGTATTCCCTGGAATGTAAGCTCCTTGAGGACAGGGACTGGTTTTCATTTCATCTTTGTATCTCTCCATTGTGAAGTACAGTGTAAGCACATCATAATTTTTAAAATTTAGTCATCATGATTATCATGTAAGTGATTGAACAAATTAAATTTAAAAGTTATTAAATTTATAAGAGGCAGTATAGTATAAACAGGTGGAGAACCTGGAGAGAGAGTCAGCCTCAAAGCCAGAAAAGACTGGGTTCGAATTCTTCCTCTGGTATGCACTAGCCGGTATGGGTTTTGGGTAAGTCACTTAACTCCTCAGTGATGTATGGACAACTCTCTAGGACTAAACATTTCAGAGAAGGCACCAACCTGCACTGGAATAATCCTAATATAATCACAGTACTACTTCCTCTATATCAAATGCTGACTGTGTACAGGACCCACAACTAAGGCCCTTCTCATTTGCCTCCTTGTAGCATGAAAATGACCTTGAATTTTTCTAAGGCTTTTCCTTTTCCTACTGAGCTAAAAAAATCTTCAAGTATTGGCCCAGGGAAGGACCATGTGTCTGTTGTCTAAAGATCAGACAAGGGAAATTTCAAGAGGCTTGCCACTAGAAGACTGATCAGTGACTGATTTAATTAGCCCCAATAACTCATGAAAGCCATCTATGGGACATGGAGAGATTTTGATCTGCATCAGTAAAGCAAAGACTCATGACAATGGTATGATGAATCCTTAAGAGTACTAAAGTTTGGTGAAGGGATGATCTCAGTCCTGAAGATACCAAGATGGCATAGAATGTGACAGCTGGGTGGGCAGCAAGATGGAAGGCATCTAGAACAGAAACTCTTTGAAGGTAGGGACTATTCCACTTATGTCTTTGTATCTCCATAACCTAGATCAGAGCCGTTGTTCTTAATAGATATTTAATAAATGTTTATTAAGTTGAATTAGATTGGAGAGGTGAGATCTGAATTATATTTGGAAGAAAGAGAAGGATTTCAAAAGGTGAAAAGATTGGGTTGGGAAGAGGAGAAAAGGATCTCTACTGATTTTTAAAATATGATTCAGGTAGGAATCAGATTTATTTGGACAATTTTTTTTCTGTGATTCTCTGCTGTACCAAGATAGTGAGGGAACTTGGAGCCATACCATGTGAAATTCCTTATTCAGTTGTCTACCGTCACATTCAGCTCTTTGTAACCCAGTTTGGGGTTTTCTCAGCAAAAATACCAGAGTGGTTTGCCCTTTCCTTCTCCAGCTCCTTTTACAGATGAAGAAACTGAGGCAAACAGGATGAAGTGATTTGCCCAGGGTCACACAACTAGTGTCTGAGGCCAGATTTGAACTCAGGGAGAGGAATCTCCCTGACTCCAGGCTGACATTCTTTCCACTGCAGAGCCATGTAGCTGCCCACATAAAAATCAGTTGAATAATAATGATTTTTTGAAGGTACTGGAGATGTCTACTCTGGAAAGGAGAGGACTTGGGGAGAAAGGATAGTTGTCTTCAGGTATTTGAAGGCCCCTTCTGTGGCAGAGGGATACGATTTGTTCTTTGTGGTACCAGAAGGCAAAACTCTGATCAATGGATGTCAGATGCAAAGAATTTTGTCTTTATGTAAGGAAAAACAAATGATCAGAACTGCCCTAAAGTGGAATGTGAAGCTTCCATAGGTGGGAATAAGTTCCCTGTGGCTGGAAGCCTTCAAGCAGAGACTGGATAATCACTTGTTGGTGTCTTATGGAGAAATATCCTGTTTAGGCATGGCTTGAACTAGATGCTCTTGAAATCCCTCCTGACTCCATAAGTGGTCATAGGTGCCTTTTATGTGGTGGCTGACAAATTGATGGCAGTCTTTCTTTGATGCCCACCTCCGTGGTGACTGATTGATTTCCTGCTTGCCACTTTTTCTTCTCTCCCTGGCTTTTTGGCAGGGGTTGGGCACATTTTGAAAAGAATGAAATCTGCCATTTGCTTTCCAAGGTTTCCATTATTATTTTCAGCTTCAGATTTTCTAATCTCTAAAAAAAATCTTTCTTCTTGATTGCCTCTCCTCATTCAGTCTTTCTCTGTCTTGCCTCTCCCTCTTAAATTAGTCATCTCATGATTTCCAGCTCTTGCTCTGCCCAGCTCCCTCCTTCCCTTCCCCCCCTCTCTGTCTCTCTGTCTCTTTTTCTCTCTGTCTCTCTCTCTCTGTCTGTCTCTGTCTCTCTCTCTCTCTGTTTCTCTGTCTTTCTTTCTGTCTCCACTTTTTTTTCCTTTCCCTACCAAACTGTAGGACAGTTGCCTAGAGACAAGTTCTCGGGATATTTTCCCCTGATATTTTTGTGATTCTCAAACTCAATGTAACTCCCTTAGGATTGATGATTTTTCTCCTTTTCAAAAATGAAAATCATTGTCTTTTCAGCATAAAAAAGGTTAATTTTGTAAAACTTGGAAGAAACGTACCCCCCCTTCTTCTGCATTAATTCCTATGCTCTGAGGATTGGGCAGCCCTGAAAAATCTCATTTGAAATAGACATGAGACTGTAGCTTCTCTTCACTGAATTTATGAACTATTTGAAAATGCAGCTATGAAAATTGATGCAAATCTCGTTTATTCTTTTGTGTTTTTTTAGGGGGAAAATTGGTGCTTTAGTTTCTCATTTATGTTATAATAAATTGGAAAATTGTAAAAATCATAGGCAGCACTTACATGAATTCCATTTGTATTTCAAAGTGATAGTGACCATGCCCTCACCCTCCCTTTCCTTGTCTACATATCACCCTCTTTCTTCCACAGAAGTCCCAAATCAAAGACTGAAAACGGAAAAGACCAAATAGGCCATGCCATACCAGAAAAAACACGCACTTGATGTCATGCCCAGTGCATGGAGTAGCTCTACCTGGTTGGGGAGTTTTTTCCCAGTGGACCTCAAGTCTAGATTTCCCTCTTTCACAGTTAAACTCACAGGTCTATTGGTCACAAACCCTGTTTTCTTCCCTTTTTTGAAAATCAGAACATTTTTTTCCATCCTATAATGCCTCCTCTCATTGTATTTTCACAAATTAATGATATTATCTTCAGCATCTTGAGCGCCCCCTCTTGAGCTGTATTTATTCACTCCTTCCCAAGGTCATTTTCCAGCAGATGAAACAGAAAAAAAATAAGAACTCAGTAACTTTTCCATTATCATCCCACCATTTTCCATTACCATCCTACCCACCCTAACCAACACTCCCAATCCTGTCTTTTATCTTCTCCTCCCACCCCTGCCAAATAAAATAAGATGAAATAAATTGCAGATTGTTTTTGGTCCAAAATTCACTAGTTGTACATTTTCGTATTTCTGGCATTCTTCTGGCAGAATCACTTTATGATGTTCATCCTGTTAGCTGTTCTTGCTTCTACCTTATGCGCTTTTAAAAAAATCTCCCTTAGTTTGATGTGTTCCCTTGGCATGTACATTGATCCCTTTAGCTCACTTTTACTTTGTCTTTTGCTCCTTAGAATTGTTTCTCTTTGTCTTTAGATTTACATTCTGGAGAATGGCTCTAAAATGCCCTGTAGCATCTTAGACCAGGAGATCTTAGCCATCCTCTCTTTTAATCTTTTGGAATGTCTCCTTCTAAAATGTAGGGTGCTTATCTCCTACACCCAAATAGCCAGAGTGTCTCACATAAGCAATCCTGTCAAGAGTGACCACCTCAATAGACACTCAGGAAATCATTGCTAAATTGTATTGAATTAATAGGTAATAGGAAGATAGGTGACACTGCAGTGGATAGAGCTGGAGGCCTGGAATCATTAAGTCTCATCTTCCTGAATTCAAATCTGGCCTCAGATACTTCCTAGCTGTATGACCCTGGGCAAGTCATTTCACCTTGTTTGCCTCAATTTCCTCACCTGTCAAATTAGCTGGAGAAGAAAATTGCAACCCCCTCTAGTGTCTTTGTCAAGAAAACTCCAGATGGGGTCAAAGAGTCAGACGTGACTGAAAGAAACCAACTGAACAATCACAGGAACAATTCTAAAAGACCAGTATCTTTAGCTCTTAAAGCTATCAGTCCTTGAGCTGGGAGACCTTACTGTTTGGCACGGCTTTCCTATCTCATTTTGAATGATGTAAGAATGTTACAGTTAGTTGGCAGTTCTGGAATGGAAATATAGATACACCTTTCAAATTGTTTCTTATTGAATGATTGTTGAACTGAAATCAGATACAGTGTCAATCTATTTACCCTGCTGGCAGAATCAGGGCTGCTCTACATTGGTAATTGCTTTGTAGAAATATTTATCAATATTTTATCATACATATGCCCCAAGTCAAAATATGAGACTTCAAAAATATAATACATTATGATAAAATACTGACTCCAGGGGTTAAAAGTAATGCTAACCTCCCAAGTTAGAGAAAACACAAATATCAGAGTGATTTTTTAATGCAAGAATGCAGAAAGTGTTCTTTTAATTTATTTCAAACATGTCTTGCCCTAAAATAAATAAATAAATTTAGAGCTGAGGATTCATACTAAGCAATGAATCTTAGCTATCTCCCATAACTCTAGTCTAGCAGAATGGTCACCTTCAGGAATGACAAGAAAGAATTCTAAGGAGAAGATATTGATTTTTTATCATTATTTAAAGTGGAAGGACAGAGGCCTTTTTGCAGCTCAATAAGATTCTAATCAAATTATTATATCTATTTTCTTTCTAAGACAATCCTAGTCTCATCGGCTGGAAGTGCAATTGGTAAGATAATAAATATTTTTGATATGACATATCTGAAAGTTCATAAAGATCTTGTCTTTCAAAGATTTATCTATAACCCAAGAATTCTTGCTAAATTGGCCTACATAGAAGGGGGAAGTGTCCATGAGTGAGATCTGGCCTAGAAGTCATCTTACCATTTAAGAAAGCAAACCAACAGATAATGTGCTGTTGTCAGATGTAAGAAAGAAATAGTGAGCTTGGCTTTATTTACTTGTAAAGGAGAAATTGGACATAGAAATGCAGTTACAGCCTACCTATTACCCACTAAAAGGTTAAGAAAATGGTCCCTAGGCATCCACATTTTTCTGACAAAGCCGAACAGAGACATCTGGAATTATTCCCACAGGCTTTAGGGTGATGAGAGGTTTGAACGACAGAGGAATTCTGCCTCGTGTGAGACTGATCTTCAAAGATCTAAATATTCTGTCATGTCCTTGTTTGAAAATTCGGTTATTGGCATAGAACATAGCTGTAGATGGCAGGAAGAGACTCAGAATGCAATGTCTGGAGCCGGCTGGGTGATCTGGTAGGTGGACTTTAAGATGGGCAGATTGAACATGAAGTCTGACCTTCTCTGAGTGCATTGGCTATGGCATGGTTAAGTATGGTGTTTGACCCATCGTGTAAGTCATGGCTAACAGACTGGGGTTTGAACTCAATCCCTAATAGGATGATTGAAAAAATGGGGATCCAGCTTGCTGCAAATGGGTGAGTTTGCTGTAGGAATATCATAAAATGCCTTTGTTTACCCCTGTGGGCTGGGAGGATATCAATCCTCCTAGTGTTCTAGGAAGGGCTTCTTAAACTTTTTCCACTCGGTCGTGACCCACAATTTAAGAAGTGCTGTTCTAGGTTGCTCATGGGAAGAACTGATTAAAAACCACTTCTCACTTCACAATGAATGAACCAGTGAACGCATCAGAGGAAACAGAGGACAATTTCTTCTGTCCTCTCCTTCTTCCAGTCACTCAATGTTATACAAAATATGTGTTGGCAAGAAGCCTACCTACCATAGCAGGTAGCAAGCTATGAACCTGGGCTGAGGATGGCTGTGCTATTTAGCAGACAATCTTCCTACTCTAATTATGGAGATAATTGGATTTAAAATGTTTTGACTAGAGTGTGCAATTTACTCTTTTTTATTATTAATTTTTTTATTTGTTTTCTTGTATACATCATTCATTTTCATGAGATTTTTGAATTACAAATTTTCTCCCCATCTTTCCCCTACCAAAACCCCAAAACAGCGATCCCACTGTAAAGCCCCTCCCCTGATCTGCTCTCTTAATTTCTGGTAGGGCAGGGAGGGTCTCCCTACCCCAGCCCCTGTATATCTTAATTCCTAGTTGCAGGTATTGCAGAACTTTAAATTCTAGATTCTTTCGATTCCTCCCTTGTCACCCACCCCCACTGGAAGGACAAGCAATTCAATACAGGCTGTGGATGTGTGATTATACAGGACATATTGTGACAGTGATCATGTGTCCCTCCTTCCTATCCCTCCCCCTCCTTGTTCTGTTCTCTGCCCTGTTCCTTTCCTGAAGTGTGTGCTTCCAGCATCCCTCCTCCAGGCCCTGCCCTCCCCTCCGATATTCCGCCTCTCATCCCCATGCCCC
>JAQQSW010000520.1:0-38007 GCA_028646575.1 Pseudocheirus occidentalis | reverse complement strand
GGGGAAACTATACACACCTGCAGGGACCGCACCAGTTATTCTGTTGATCAAGGCCAAAGCGCGCTCGGCATTTCTTAGGAGCGCTCAGGTCTGAATGAGTTCAAGAAAGAAGCGAGCAGGGAGGGTGGGAGGGAGAGAGAGAGAGAGGAGAAAGAGAAAGAGAGAGAGAGAGAGAGAGAGAGAGAGAGAGAGAGAGAGAAAGGGAGAGAGGGAGAAAGAGAAACAGAGGGGAGGGGGAAAAAGAGAAAGATAAAAATAAGAAAAAATAAAAATAAAAAAGGGAATAAATCAATGACCTGGTTACTAATTGCAAAATATTCACTTTTGTTTTTTACAAGTTTTTTTTTAAATTAAAAAAGTGAAAATTACATTCTTATTAAACTTGTAATTAGCTGTTGCAAATAAAGCTGCAGTATCCCTTCTTCAAGGACTGTCTTATATAAGGTCAAACAGATAAGGGGACGCCAGTCACTAGATAACTTTTATTTTTATGGTATTTCCTCTTTCGATTTTATTTTCCAATTTTTTTAAATTTAAAAACAACAATGAAAAAAAACCCAAAGAAGAATAAGAAAAGAAAGCGAGGGGAGGAATTAAAGGTCCTTAACATGCTTTTTTTCTTACACTCAAGAGTTTTAATAGTTAAAAAAAAAAAGTCAAACAAAATTAAACCGATGTAAAAAGAAAGAAATAAAGAAAGAAAAAATAGATTGTATTGGGATATTGCAGCTTTTGGAACATTCAACTTTTGTTTTCCTGTTGTTCAGTTTTATTAATATTAAGATAGGAATGGAAAAGAATAAACAGACTGTGCGGAATGGACTGTTAGTATTAGCCAGAAACTAAGAGCGGCATGAAGCAGGCATTGAGTCAGTGAAAGCTAGTGAACTGCAATTTGTAAGCTAAGCAGCAAAGCAAAAGAAGAAAAAGGAAAAAGAAAAAAAAAGAAAAAAAATGAACAAAAAAAATCATACTGCGGATGCATGCTTGCATGAGAAAACTTAGTGGGAGCAATGCAAAAAATGCCATTAGATTAAGGAGGTTTATTACAGAATTCCTTCCATTCTTTACCAGTCTCTTTAAAGAAATACTGCATATTCAATTTGCACAGTTAGTTCAACTCTAAAGCACTTTCAATGTTTAAATAACTGTTATGAAAAAATAAAACCAGAGTTAAATTAAATTAAAAACAAAAAAACGAAACAAAAAACAACGGAAAAAAAACTGCTACCAAAACACATCAAAACATGTGGATGGTCATTTCTTAAGAATGTTCAATGTCATACATGTTTAATGTTAATAAAACTATAATGGTAAGAAAAAGTAAAAAACATTTTATCAACTACTTTAATGACTCAAAATGACATTAGCACCTGTAATCGGAGGAAGTGAAAGGCAAGGATTTAGGAAACATTCGCTGTGTTCTGAAAAAAAAGAACAAATTATACAAAGTCTTCAAAAAATGTTTGTTTGTAAAGGACTAGCTTCTCCAAGTGGGCTCTGATATTGCCTATGCAGTATTTCTAATTTCTTCTAGAGAATGACAAACCTCCTTAATTTAAAATGGGTTCAATTTACCACTGTAAAGGCATGCATCAGAACATTCGGGAACAGCCCAAAGGAATGTCCAACACTCATACACATGGGCCCGCCCAAGCCCAGCCCCCTCCCAGCTGCCTGCCCTCCCCCCAACACAGACACGCACAAATTAGCAAACTTTATAAACCACGCATAGGCATGACTACAGCTCTGCTGTTAATGGCTTTGCAGTTATTTAAAAACACATTCCACTAGAATCACAATATGCTTTTCATGCAAAAAAAAAATCAATGTTTTAAAAGCTTTTAAAAGGGCAGTCGTGAAGCAATTAATTAAAATGCATAAACAAAAAGGCTCACTATGGATGGGTTACTCAACAATGCCCTGGCCTTGGATTTCTCCTGTCTTCCCCAGATACAAGCCTGACATAAAAGTGAAGTCCTTGCCATGCCCCCCTTTCCTCAGGATTAATTAATTTAACTTACCATTAGTCTCTCCTGGCTGCTTGTCCCTTTTCCTCTTCTTCTTTTTCCCCTGCATAAAACACATGAAAAAGGAGGATTATTTCAGGAGATAGGGAGGGAGGTCCCAGTCTCCGGTGTCCATGTGGAAAGAGAGGGATATGTAAAGCATGTATTTATAGGTGTTACCCCTTGTGATCAGATTCTAGGTGGCGGCCCGGGGCCGGGAGGGAAGGAAGAAAAGATGCACAGAGAGCTTTGATACCCCTTCAATCCAGCTGCTTATTAACATTTAATAGCAGCATCCAATGCGTTCAGCCAGAAGGATACACATCAGACTTACACTCAGTGGGAAGGAAAAAGAACCAAAGAGAAAGGATATATAGGAAACTAGTCAGTGATCAACTTCAGGGAGAGAAAAGACGTCTCCCCACTCACCTATGACCAGCCCCAAACATGGAACAATCCACACTTAAAAGGCAATGATAGAGAAGAGAAATTAGGCTTATTCTACTGGGACACAGAGGGCAGGACAAGGATTAACAGTTAGAATTTAAAGGAAGGCAGATCTTGACCCAATACAAGGAAGAATTTCCTAACAATTAGAGTTATCCAGAAAAAGAAAAGACTGTGAGGCTGTGAGCTCTGTTTCACTAGAGGTATTAAAGACAGAGTTGCAGAAAGCATGCTATTTTGGAGCCAATCAATGAGGTGGGTGGAATAGAGAGGTGTTTTGGGGAAAATGTTATGAAAAATCAATAAAAGAATCAGTTGATGAACAAAGTCAAGAAAACGTAGGGCTAAAGAATATGAAAACCACCATACTAGGAACATGCAAGGCTTCTTATCCATGAGCTGGAAAATACTGATAAGACAATTTAACATTTCAGTTGCTTAATTAAACTTAATGAATTTCACATTCCTTCAACACTCACTTTTTCAAAAGAGCCAATATGTTCTATAGTAAATGCAAACAACCAAAGGATCTTGTTGAATTTGGTTTATGTCCTTTGCTTTGACTAAATGAAGGGAATTCACCATTTTTTCTAGAACCTCAATTAAAACATAAAAGCAGAAATTGTCTAAGATCCACTACATGTCCCATTCTCAGCATCTCAAGCTGCTATTTTCTCACTCAAGAGACAACACCTGTACCTCAGGCAATGATATGGTCAACAGCAGTTAAGTGGCATGTTTTGGTTTTTCTAGGAAGCATTAATGAGTTGAACAACCTAGGGGTACATCATGACTGCCTTCATATATTTAAATGGATTTTCTTTCACTTTGTCCCCACCGAGGAGACTTATTTTGCTTAATATAACTAATGAATAAAACTAATAAGGTTATTATAAGGAAGGACTTGGGTTCAATATAAAGATGATCTTCTTAACTGTGGGAGTGGTCCAAAACATCTTTGGGGGTAGTAAATTTCTCATCACAAGAGGTATTGTGGATGATCCCAAAGGGCATTATGGATGAGATTCCATTATAGGGAAAGGGATTAGATGGCATGCCTTCTGAGGTTCTACGGTGCCTATGATTCTATGAATTATTCTCATTTTTCATCCAATCTTCCTGATGAGATGGCTGAGGCTATGGCACAAAGTGTCCTCCACCACCTGCCACGTTCTTCCCTTCCCCACATATGTGATGTTCACTGCTACTTCCTGGGGTCTGAACACCCCACAACCTTGGCCTCATTAGTCCGCTATTCCAAACAAGCAAGGTGTAAGGCATAAATGTATAAACATCAACAAGCAGACAGGAGAGAGTATACTTTCACTACTTTCAGGGCGTTCAAATGACCTCCCTTCCTGAAGCAACTCCACATCTGTGATACAAGCCATGGGGGGGAAAAAAAAACCTGCAGAGAACTGAGAAAAGGCCAAGGAAAAGTCAGAGCTGGACGAGATATCTTCCAACAAGAATCAGTCCTCTTTGGGATGGAAATAACACAGAGCTATGACTAGGGGGTCATAGGGCAAAGTTTTTTTTTGCTAGGTTAAAAAAAAAATCTCTTTTGTTAGTTCTCTGAGATAAAGCTTCCAGGAAATTTTATTTGGGATTTGAGCTTGAATGGAATTTCTTTCCAAAAGGAGAAAGTATTCTTTCTTACGACAAAATGCAAACACCCATAGCCCTTTTGGCACCAAAATGTTCACATTCCTGACTTCTCTTTCCTCTTCAGAGAGTAAATTACAAACCACTAGGAAGTTAAGTGGTATAGTGAATGGAGTGCTAGACCCGAGTTCAAATTCAGCCCCAGACCTTTATAAACAGTGTGACCTTGGGCAAGTCACTTAACTTCTGTTTGCCTCCATTTTCTCAACTGCAAAAGAGATTATATAATCCCTATTTTGGTATTATTTGGTACCTATCTCCCATGGTTGTTGTGAGAATTAAGGGATGTAATACTGGCAAAGTGCCTGGCATACAGTAAGCACTATGTAATATATATAAATTCGGGGTTTGTAAATCAGGCGTATAATTAAATTAAGCTTTAGAGTAAAGGCTCCTAGAAGGCAGGAATTCTGTGTTTTGGTGGCCACAGGGAAATATGGGAGCTCAATGAAAACCATTTAATGGTGGTGATGTTGAAGAAAACCATGAAAACATGGGCCCTCTGGAGGGAAGGTATACCCAGAGCAAGGGCTCCAAAGGAAAGAAAGGATCTGTTATCTTAAGTAGATCTTAGCTGGAAGAGAAAGCTC
Organism: Pseudocheirus occidentalis; assembly: GCA_028646575.1. Classification (NCBI taxonomy): domain Eukaryota; kingdom Metazoa; phylum Chordata; class Mammalia; order Diprotodontia; family Pseudocheiridae; genus Pseudocheirus; species Pseudocheirus occidentalis. The sequence goes on along the minus strand of JAQQSW010000520.1, from coordinate 33,296 downwards.
TGGATTTCCTTCTTTTGTTCCCCTTCCATTGCTTTCTAAGCTCTTCTGTTCCATTCAAGCAAGCATTTATTAAGCACCTGTTAATGTGCCAGATACTTCATAAGCCATGTATTATCCTTAGGCACCGTTTCCTTTATTGCATTATGTATCCCCAGAACCTCACACAGTACCCAGCATATCATAAGACACTTAATAAAGACTTGCTGATTGAATGGGGATATCAAGGCAAAAAAAGCAACAATGAAATAAGAACTTATTTTGATGAAACCATAGGTATACAGATAAGAACAAAGAAAATACCAAGTATTTAGGCAGGGAGTAGGGGTGGGGGAGTACTGACAATAATGGTGGAAATGTAGGAGGGGAGCACAAAGGCCTCATGGCGGGATGTGTGGACTGTGCAAAGGTGTGAAACAGGGCGTTATGGGTAGAGAACAGTAAGACGTACAGATGGATTTCAATGTCTCCACCTGTTTCTACCCATGTCAGGGGTTTGAATGTATAACCATGAACTCCCCTTAACATCACGTTCCCAATGACTGGGCTGCCTGTTTGAAACATGAATAGCATTTCATACCATTTAGCATTTACAGGTCTACTTTCTCACATCAACGGTAGCCATGAGGATGACTTAGGATAATCTCTTAAAGAACCTGCACATCTTTATAAGAAGGGGGGGCGGTGTTCCATCTTGGCAACATGATCTCAGGAAGCCTCCAAGGTACCATAGGGTGAAAAGGTCAAGAGCTGAGGTCTAAAATGAGCTTTTTTATAGCTTTAGCACCCAAAGCTGAAGTCAAGGCCTACGAATTAGGCAAAAAGCTATCTTACAGATTGGGGAAGGTAGGACAGGGCTTACTGGTAGTAGGCCAGGGGGAATAGAGGTGGGTTTAGGGGTGGCAGAAAACAGGATATGAGGTCATTTTTTTTCATGGTTATTTATCTCGCCACTTTAGACTTATCTGGTCTTTTAATAGCTCTGGTATAAAACCATAGTTAGATAGCAAAATTTAACTAAAGTCATTCTGATCTTTATTGAATCAACCACATCAAGAAAACAAGTTCCTGATTTCTCATAGACATAAATCAAGGGACTTGCATGGAAAAGCATTTGCAAATGATTCCCAGAGTCCTGGAATGTTAGAACTGGAAGGCACCTTTGGGAGCATTTGGTTCAAATCTCCCTAATTTACAGATAATGAAACTGAGGATCAAAGAGAGGAAGTGACTTTCCAAAGGTCTCGTGACCTCAAAGGACTGACTCTGTCATTCACTATTGCCTTTCTGTCATCCAAAGGGCGAGCTATATACAACCTGGGCTTGGATTCTTCCCATGGCTACATTCTAGATTGCTCAAAGAACAGGTGTCCGTAGGAGGCAGGAGACATGAAGTCAACTCCAAGAGCTCTTGACAAGAGGTGGGGTGGGAGTGCGGGGGAGGGGGTGAAGGGCAGCAGCCCTGCAAGTGATATGGCTGTGTGATCCAAGGCTATGGAGCTCTCCTGCTGCTGGAAGGCTCTACCTCAGGGTCAGGTGGGGAGAGCACATCAAGCTTGTGAGGAAGCATTAGCCTTCTCATCCTCTTCCTTTCAGCTCTAGAAGAAAGGGTTTGACAGTGCACACATGCTGAGGACAAATGTAAAGGTCCCCAACATTTAAGACACTGCACATGCCCATCTGTCAGTGACACACATTTCTTGAAACTTCTTTTAAAGCTTTAGCTCGGGTCCTCACACTAATTCCTGTTTCAACTCTCAGGAGGAATTCAGACTGGGGACTCGTGCTAACAGCTACTCAACCCCATGGTCTCAAAAGCTTCACTGACAGTACACCAAGTGGGCAGGGTACAATGGGGAGATGGGTGACCAGACCCAAGGTGCTGTGTGCTTACAGAGGAGAGGGCATGGGGGGAGGAGGGGGAGGAAGATTGCAAAGGCATTTCTAAGCTGCCAAAGGAAGGTATAACTGTCTTACCCAGTGGGAAGTCATTTCAATTCTGCCACCTCAACTGAAGCTGATCCTAAGATCACAAAACTTTAAACAGAGAAAGGGGCTTAGGGAAGCATCTAGACCAAATCTCTCCCTCCCCCATACACACAAATTGCACAGAGCAGAAAACTGAGGCCCAGAACGGTTGAATGCCTTTCCCAATGTCACAGTGACAAAGTCAGGATGAGAAACAGAGTCCAAGGGCTCTTTCTATAGGACTTGTTCCAATAGGTTTTCTAGTAATATTTTTTTTTAGAATGACTTCTTCTTTACTGCATTTTCTATAATAAAGAATAGCTACATAAAGACAGCCTTGGGACATTTAAAATAAACACACAATTCATAACTACTCCTAAATATAATTATAGTATCAATGTATAAATGAATGTTCAATTTTTCATACCTTTCAGAGAAAAACCCTAACACATTCATTATTATTAATACTGATACTGATTCTTCTCTATTACCAAGTCTAGTTGTCTCTCAGATCCTAGAAGGTAACCTCCAGTTTTCATGTGATCACCACATGTAATCACATCTACATAAGACACAGAGGAGAGAGAAGAATATTGGCACTGAATGAGATTCTGCAATCTCACACTACTATTTGAAAAAAGAAGAAACTGAGCACCAGCCAAGCAGAAATCATCAACTACAGGTCATACCAATGAGTGACAGAGCCTGGATAAGATCATTAAGAAATGCATATCGGAACTGGGGAAGGTGGTAAGGCTATTTATCAAGCATGGCCAAAATAGGAGAGGAGGGGGAAAGTAGTGGTGGTCTGAAGAACAAATGAAAGGAATTATTAGAGGAGATGATAAGTCACTCAAAGAAGGCCAAATGTCAACACAAAATTGTGATTTCCCCCACCCCCTGGCCAAAAAAAGAGAAGAAGAAAGAAAAGCCTTTAGATTCAAAGAAGTCACAGTAATGAATATAGGAATTCAAGAAATAGGTTAATACAGGAATAAAATGCAGTCCTGGTGAGTCCAACTCAAGAGAAGTAAAAGAAAACTTCCACAAGGTCTACAAACATGGAAAGTAAATGAATGAAAAGTCTAGCAGATTAGGGACGTTCCTTGAGCAATCAAGACAGCTCATGATAGAAACCCAGTAGATAATCTATTCTGAAGGCAGGCCACATGACTGACAACCCTGCAGCATACATGCACCCCAGGGCACGTAATCATTCCGTTTACCTCAGGGGAATAAAACTTAAGTAGAACCACATCTTCATCATATCTCTGAAGACAGAAATAAGCATCCTTCCTTTTTCTACCACATCACTGCTTAGGTCACTCTTTAATTTTCCCTTGAGAAGCACGAGTTGGTTGGGCTAAAGGAGCTGAGAGTGGTTAAGTCTCTTCCCTCCACTCTGATGAAACCCAGAACGCCAACACAAGACTGCTGCTAAGGGTTGCCATACAGGCTATTTCACAAAGGCCTCCCTAAGACTCATAAGAGGCCAACCAAACCGATGGATATGAAGATGTTTTCTCCTATGTGAGTTATCTCTTTCTCTGTTCCTATCTGAACCTCAGGATATCCATCCTAAACCCAAGTCAAATCCTTGTTCACATGTGGAGTAAAGGTCAAAACATTCCCATTGATAACCAGACTGAAACTGTAAGGGTCCCTTCACAAGCAAACTAAATAAGTACTGTCGTGGTCTGGAATTTGCTTAGGTAAGCAAATTTAAGTTTTCCAGCATAGGTGCTTCTCTACAAACTCTACTACTAAAAAAAAGTAGCCACCTACATAGCCACCTACATAGTTATCCCGTGCGGACCAGCCTGGATAAAGTTGCATGTGAAGTTGTCGTTCCTTTCTTGCCAGCTCATAGTATTTAGCTTGCTCTTCTCTGGATAATGCGTGCCACTGTAGCAGGGTTAGGGGTTGAAGGGGAGAGACAAAGAAGAAATCAAAATGTCACTACACGTACAATATCCATCACGTATGCGAAATCATCTTTCCCGACATTCACAAATAGCATTGCCTTATATATTTTCGTTTCACTGAGATCCTGGGCTTGGCCAGGACAGCTCAGATGAGATTCAATCTGTCACTTAGATTGTTCTCTTCTTTACTGTTTTGGGGAGAAGTAAAGGAAGACAGGGGATTGTCACTATTGGTCTGAATAGTAATAAAATGCTGAATTACAGCCTCGTGTCCCAGCATATACTTACGACCTTCACAGGACATTAAAAGACTAAAACTAGAATTTGTGAGGAAAACCAGTTTGTCCAAATCCATCGTTATTCTGGCTCTTCTCTCCACCCCCATATGCCAGTTTGTCTAGGTCTCTATTGCACTGCTCCCTCTCCTCTGTCCTGGGGATGCTATTCATCACCTACCCTTCGACCAAGGATCTGGTTGATGGCTGCGCTTTCTTTCAATGTACATTCTGCTACAACTTTCGCTCTCATTTCCTTCATATACAACATGAATGCATTAAGAGGTTTCTTTATGTGGGGCTTTTTCTTTTCTTCTTCTTTTTTGGAGTCCTGATGTTTCCTGCATGTTTAAAGAACAGACAAACACAAACACATACCCTGGTAATGACTCTCTCAGCCTGGCTCCCCTTGGCCCATTCTTCTATTTCCACCAATTCCCTTATAACTAATTCCATGAGACACAAGGAAAACAACACAAAACAAAACAAAAAAGCCTATGAGTTTTGCTCAAAACTATTCAAATAGCCCAAAGGGTGAGGAAAAAAATATATTTTTTTGGTATTCATATCTGTAAGATTCCTAAATATGAAAAGTTTTTCTAAAGTCTTGAGTTTGGAAAAAACACATGCATTTACTCCACATATTCCCCAGCAAGCTACTTTCTTCATTCCTTCAGAACAAAACCCCAAATGTCCAATTAACAGATTAGGGAGCAGGGAAGTAGTTATAAATCTTGGTACTTCCACATGCATGAAAAGCATTTCTATTCTCTCACACACAGTAGACACAATCAATGAGACAATGCTTATGCCATCAAAATAAATAAATAAACCCTGCTGAGCCTTTAACAGCATTAGTATACTGGACGTACTGGTGAAGAAAGAAAAGAAAAACCAAACACTTACGAGCTATGGAGTGAGGCAACATCACTCTGGGAAGATTCCTGTTTGACTGTTGGTGTGACTATGGCTGGATGAGGAATTCCAGTTGTGTGTAAAGTATGATGTGGCGGGACCATATGAGGAGGAAACCTGGAAGACAAAAAGCTGTGTAAATCGTCAGAATAAAAATGAATGAATGAGGAGGGATATGTACACACAGATTAAAAAAAAAAACCATGTAACAAGCACATGAAAGCTACCCAAAGCATATGAAACCTGTCAGCATTAATTAGCGATAAATTAAACATAATGATTCTCATAATGTCATTAAAGCCAATCTTCCCCTTCATTATTGCTACTGACACGAGGCATTATGATTTTTAACATCTTAACAAAAGACAAATTCAACTGATGTACTTGGGCGGAAAAGCAGGATATAAGCTACCTGCCGGAAACAACACGTCCACTTTCTTATTATTAGTGGCAACTAAAAAGCCAATTTCACAGTCTTAATCAGTTCTGGAATTAAGGATGAAATCTTTTGTTGTATATTGACAGCTAAATAAAATATTAACGCTGCTGGAATTTACACATATTTTTGACAATGCTGTTCATACCTCATTAGGCCTTACTTTGTTGATGGAGTCAAATAATTTCTTTTTGTTCATGTTGAACTGTTGTACTTTACTACTTTGGCAGGGTTAGTACATAGTAAGAGGGGAAGGAGAGAGTTCATGGGGATGGAGAAACAATTCTCCTCATTTGGTTCACATAATGAGTCTTTGTCCGCATAAGAAAAAACATTTTAAGATGATAAAGATTAAGAAAGATGCTGAGAAATTATAACATTTAGCATATACATACATATATATATACACAAATATGTGTGTATATGTTACCTGAATGAGGCTCTACATTTAAGTTAGCAGATTTCTAAATCTCTTCTGTTTTTAAAATATGCTACATGTGCAAAAAATGTCTTCAAAATGTTCAACAACTGTGTCTTCGGACATCTTCTACTAACCAAGGAAAAATGTAACTAAGTCCAAATAATCTAGGCCTGACTTTAATTTCTATTCTCTTACTTTTTATGCTTGGGAAAATTATTTTAAGCATTTCAGTGGACACCAAAGTGGTCTGTCCCTACACACTCTAAGAGAAAGAAAAACTGGGATACAGGGACCCAATTCAACAGACATTATTAAGTACATAACATAGGTAAAATTGAAACACAATTATCTAATTTCAAAAATCAGTTTATAAAGCATGAGCATACTAAGGAAGCTAAAATCAGAGCAGACAAGCAGTTCTCAACATGTACCAAATAGGTACACTGCAATGTATGGTCGGTTTGGAAGGGTCAATATTTTTATACAATCTTTCAAAAGGATAAAGGGGACAAAAGGTAAGGGGAGGAGGGCAAAAATGGTAGAGTCTCACAAGAAAAAGGCAGTACTCTGCCAAACTTCACCAATTTCTACAAATAAGAAAAACATTTTTTCTTCTCCCTCCTGGGCCAAGTCATCCACTGAATTCATTTAAATAAAACAAGTCAAAAAGTTTCTACAGAAGCATATGCTATATTGACAAGAGGAAAAATTCTGCTCAATTCTACTGGGTAATAAATTTCAGATTTAGAGAATCAGATCTAAACTATTCTAGACAAAAGTAGAAGATTAATATCACCAATAAGTATGGAATTTTATTCTGATGATAATTTTAAAACATGTTCCCTAAATTATGTGTCATGAATGATCTGTACCTAAAAAGAGTTTCTATTTAATTAAATTAGTATAACTTACTTTAATTTTGAGGAACAATGAAAATCAAAGTACTATTTACAAAGGCAAAGGGGGCACAGGATCATTTTAAATAGCACAATATCAAGGGGATTAAAAAGAAAGAGTCTGACCTTCTGACTTCCAAGTTCTTAACCATAGCCTTCCTTCCTAGGTTCTTTAGCCACTCTTCTAAATTGATACTTATTTGATGATGAGATTGGCTTTTGAATAAAAAAATTTCCTAAGTATGGGGCTAAAAGGCTTGAACTCTTTGGGGGCATGTCAAAATTCGAAAACGACTGATTGGGTTATAACCCAATGTGATCTTTCACTTAGAAATAACCATAACCACTGGATACCATCAAAGAGACTTAAAGTCTCAATAGCTCTGTGGCCTCACCCCATTCCACTCCACTGCTTCAGGGCCTTGGGGATAATGGAAATAAGAACATAGAAGTGCTTAGGCAGAGGGCTTGCCTTTGCTGTCAACATCAGATGTTGGATATGACGTAGGTACACCCTATTCCCTTCTTGGATTAGACAAGTGTGAATAGGGACAGGTATGCAAAGAAATGAGAGAAGGAATATGCAGAAGAGAGGAAAGGGCCACAAGAATTGATTCTATGATTTCAAGGGGAGGACGGGGAAGAAAGGAAGTTCCAAGGGCCATTGGAGAATAAACACTTAAAAAATACACATCCATCCATATCTACTCAAGCATGTGTAAGAGAGAGAGAAAGGGGCAGATATAGAAGGGGCAAAGGAGAGAGAACGAGAGAATGCATACCTTTGCTTAAGAAACTCTTCTGCAGACAACTATTTCATGAAATGCAATAAACACCCTAAAAATTCTAAGTAGCTCATTATATACCCCTGTCTGCTTTTATGGCTCCAAGCCAGAATATAATGATGAGCCTTAACTTGTTAAGGACAACTAATTTTTGTTTCTGGCTGTCTCAGGGGCTTCCCTCTTACTCAGTCTCACTTTGCTTCACTGTTGACATGTTTCTGTTAACTGGATGTCATCTGCCTGCCTTGATTTTATGCACAAGCAGTAGGATGCATTTTCCTGTGCAACAATCCTGCTTTGAGTTGCATTAGATTTGTCATTATTCTCTCATTCCCCCCCTTGCACTTGTAACATTTCATCTCTTCCTGCCTTATTTTTTTTGAGCCACGGTGCACCCACATTATGGTTTATACATGATCTTGCTCCCTTTGAAGCCGGCAGATTTCAGAGCCAGCTCTCGTCAGGAGTAGCGCCTTGCACCAATTTAGCAGGCTGAGGGCCCCGAGCTCCAACATCTCAATCTAAAGGGGGTCACAGGGTGGCACAAGTGAGTGTCAGCAAGTGCTGTTTAATTGCCAATCTAGGCTTCTCCGTGGTGTTTAAAGTATAATGACCCATCACTTAATTCTGAGAAGTCCTGGCCCCGCTGCTGAATGGAATGAATATCAAAGGGTATTCTGGAACAGGGCACGCTGCCTACATTTCCTATAACTGCCATAAGTATAATAGACCTGTACTTCTGTCGGCCCATTACGACAATAATGTATTTAATTTGCTGTATACTCTTTTTAACTAGGTACCTTTCATAAGGTCTACCTGGGGAATAGACTTTCTCTCCCCTCCCCAACTCTCCCCCAATCCTTCCTTCTATCCCTTTTTCCCCAACCCCCCAAAACTGTAGACTAACCCCATAAAGAGTAATTTAATTAATAAAGTCAAACCTAATCTACATCTTATAACTAATGAAGCTCATCCAGCCTTTGGAATTCCTAAGAAAAACAACCAAAAAATTCCCTATGACCATCAAAATAAAATGCAGGGAGGGGAGATAGGGGCTTTGGGTCACCAGCTTTTTCAGAGGGAGTGTCCCTCTTTTGTCTTTCTCCATTTACTTGAACTTTATAGGGGATCATATGCCGTACTGGGCCCCACTTAAAAAAAAAACCTACTTATCTATCTCTTACTTTGGATGTGCATGTGTGTTCATTTGTTCTCTTTTTCCTATACAAATCGAGATGGTGAAACTTGATGATTCAGGACATATAAAACTTTTACCTTTAATTAATTGTAGATAGTTCCATTCAAGGGACAGTCACATTATACTCTCAGACTACTAGCACCCCATCACTTTTCTATACTGAGGCAAGCATTCCTTCCCTCTCTCCAAACCTTCCTCTGTCCTCCGATTTCACGTGCTGGCTACAGAGCTTGGAGGAGGAGACAGGGGGACAGTATCCCTGCCATGTAATGCATGCTAACTTAATTATGTGCCATCATCAAAATGGATTAGCTGTTTCAGCCCATCAGGAAAGTCTAAACCTCCACCGATTTAATTAACTTGACTGAAAATCAGATGAACAGAAAATAAAACTATCATTAGGAGTAATTAGTGATTACTTAAACATAGTGCTGCCAACCAGTTTGTAAATAAACTAGCAACCACTGGAAAATTAGCTAGAATTAATTGGAGCTAAGATAAGGGGAATATGGGAAAGAAAAATAAAAAGATATACAGTATATATTCACATGTAGATTATACACTGAAATCTTTCAAAACTTTAGAAGGGGCAGGCAGGCCTTTAATGGAGATTCTCAGGGTTTTAAGCTTTGAAAAAAGCCCAATAACCTTTTCTGGAACCCTGCTTGCATAACAATAAAATTACCTCCACCCTTTCCCTTTCTCAAATAGTCCAAGGCTACAGAGAAGACATACTAAAAAAAGTGAAGTCATGACTTCACCTTCTTGTTCCTTTAATGTCATTTTCTACACTGCTCAATTAGTTGCCTTAGATAAATAGATCACAGATACAATATCAGATCATATATCAGCAGCAAGGTAGAAAGACAGACACAAACCCACATTGAGAGTTCAATGCAATCTTAATGCTGCCATTATTAGCCTGAGACTGTCTCTAACATGAACCTAGGTTATACCATTAACTACTAAATGTTTTCAGATATATATTGAGCATTCCTTCCTAGATGAAACGGGATACTAGAGAACATTCTGAGAAGTCCCACAATGCCCTGCGTATCAGGACCCCGATTATTTGAACTCACCTTGACATGGAAGCATTGACAGTCAGAGCTGTTGGATAAGGATGCCTGAATCCTCCCGTTGTGATTGGGTAAACTGGTTGACCTTGCCTGGAAAGGGGAAGGAAAAAGTGAGAAAAAGGAAGAAAAGTAGGGGGGTAGTAGAGGAAGAAGGCAAAGGGGGGGGGGGGACTTCTCTCTGCACAGTAAGCTTTATTCTCATTTGATCAGAACAAAAATCTTGGGGATTGTACAGCAAGGATCAAAGGGAAGAACCACAGAACAATTTGAATGCCATAAATCTGATAGGAATGGCTAATTAAATTTTATAACCTCTGCTTATGTCAATAGAGACCCTCTCCCCAAGCTGAAACTAGGTGTTTTGTTGTAATAATTAAAGGCGAAGTCTCACTTGCTTTAATGGAGCCATCACACTAATTGAGGGCTACACATCCAAAGGAAAACAATAATGAATGTAAATTTATACCAAAATAAAGTACAGTGAATCAAAGGACTTCAGTTGCGCTTTGGGCCTCTTTCGGTATTTAGATCTCGGTGAGAAAACATTAAATTAACAGAGCTTAATTTGTAGCCTTTTGTCAAATTAACAAGTGTTGACAAGAGTTACCGGGGGGGAGAGTCCCCAAGAAGAATTGTGGGTAACCAATAGACAATCACACCTCATTACAATAATTAAAAAATACAGCAACACGCAAAATAGCTTCCTCATGAAAGACCCACAACTTTTTCTGATGGAGGTTTGTCTGAGTTGGCTATTCCTTTTTATCTAGCCTTCAAACATCTCTCTATCAGCTGAGCATGGGGAGACAGTGATGCCAGGATCTTCTGCTAGGACTGGCCAGCCCCTTTTAAGAATAAATGGGTCAACTGCTAATCATATTTCTCCCTCTCTATCTCCCCAAAAGGACAATGAAGAGAATACAATTATTGCTGGATTTAATATTCAGAATTTGTTACTGGAGCATAAAACATTTGGAGAAATAAGGAGAGCTCTGAGCTTAAGAGAGACCTGCGTTCAGGTGCTGACTCTGAAATTTCCTAGTGTGTATGTGACTAAAGGCAAATCCTTTAATTCTGTAAGCTCCAATTTCCTTCTCTGCAATAGAGGGAAAATCCTACCCCTTTCCCCCACTAAAGTGATTCTATGATTCCAGTGACAAAAAGAAGATTCCAATGAGGAAATCATTTTGCCTATACAGCACAGCACCTGCTCAGGGACACAGAGAGTTGCCCAGAAAATCAAGGAGTTAAATGGTTTGTTTGGCACAGCTAAGTGGCTCACTGGGTAACGCATCAGGTCTAGAGTCAGGAAGACCTGAGTTCAAATCTGCCCTCAGACACTCAATAGCTATGTGACCCTGGGCAGGTCATTTAACCCTGTTTACCTCAGTTTCCTCATCTATCAAATGATCTGGATAAGGAAATGGCAAACCACTCCAGTATTTTTGCCAAGAAAACTCCAAATGAGGTCACAAAGAATGGGACACAACTCAGCAACAACCACAAAATGACAGCCGGTATGTGTCAGAGGCCACACTTGAACCCAAGACTTCCTGACTCTGAGGCCAGCTTTCTGTCCTCTATGGGACACTGCCTCCTAGGGATAAGAATACCGGCAGTACTTCTACACTGAGACAGAGTGAAGAAACAGCTGCTATACAAGGCAGGGGAGTCAGATCTTGCTTCCAACCATTCATTAACTATTTTGCATCCTTAATGCTTAGCACAGTGCCTGGAATACAGGCGGCATTTGTTAAGTGCTTGTTGATGATCATGGTGATGCCCTCTCAAGCATGCACCCCAGGCAACCCTATAGGGCAGTCATTTAGAGAAGAGTCGTCAGTCTACAAGGAGCTCTGGCAAAGGCAGTTTCTATCTTGGGAATATTCTATACTGATGAAATCACACATCCACTTTCACCCACATGTAATCCCTACCTCCGAGGATTATTAGGGGGATGAAGTGAGATAATATATATAAAACAGTATATAAAGTACATATAAAAATCAACTATCATTTTTAAATAATAAGAATATAATGGGAATATCTGTGGGGGGGGGCCTGATTGGCATTGATTCAGTTCACTTAAGTCTACTAAGTTCTTTGAGGTTACAGAATAACTTGCTCAGTAATAACTTCTTAGTGAAACTATAGGTTCAGGTGAAATCTCTCCCTGGCAGGGCTCTCTCCACTAGTGTCTCATTTTCTAACAGAAAGAATTTCCCCCATTTGAAATGGCCATTCTCCAATGTGATCAGCATCAACAGGGGGAAGCAGCCAGGTGGCACACTGAACAGAGTAGTAGCCCAGGAGTCAGGAAGACCGGGACTGAAATCCAGCTTCAGACACTCACACAACGATGGGCAAATCACTCAGCCTCTGTTGGCCTCAACTGGCTTCAACTTTAACGTGAAGACAATAACAGCAACTACCTCCTAGGGTTATCATGAGGGTTGAGTGAGATGATATTTGTAAAGCATTTAACACAGTGCCTGACATATGGTAGGCACAATATACATGCTAATTATTATTGTTATTATTATTACTGAAGCGTTCAAAATAAAATTTAATGCAGGACACAACTTGTAAAAGGAGAAAGTGTGGGTGGCAAACATCAGAGGCTCTTTCCAGGAACCAATAGCCACTGAATTTAATTCTTCAGTTTGGCCTCAGAGAATGGTTAAGGATTCAAGCTTTGCTTTTCCAAAGCAGACTAAGCCACCCAAACGGCAGAAATTTCAATGAGACAGGAGATATGAGACCTTTCTTTTTACAAAGTGTGTGGCTCTTCCATGGCCATTCTGCCATTTTATCTGTTTTTTCTATCGATTTATGCTTTCCTCCTGAGGGGCCACTTAGCAAGCATTCTTTCTCATAACTTTGTTCTCCCCTTTCTTATTTAAGAATTAATAATAAATTATGACCATTAAAAAGAAAAGAAATGGAAATAAAAAAATGGAACTCCTTACTGTGGTACTAACCATCCTAGCGGATGGGGGATTTGTCCTACAGTGCCAGGTGATAGTGGGTAATAAGGAGATATATCTGGAGGATGTGGAGGTCGTGGAATTCCTAGAGAGAAAGAGAAAAAAATCATAAATCATAAGCACAAGAAATGAGAGGGCCACGTGGAAGGGGGACTGGAATGAAGGGAGGAAAGAGAATAAGAAGGAAGAAAAATCTCCTATAGTTCTAATATGCAACTTCTCTCTATACTAACTAGTGAATTTGGTTTGCTTTGATTCCAATCTCAATTTTGCTTTTAACTTTTGTCCTATTCAGTAAACCTGCAAAATCTTACCTTTACTGCTACCCACTGAAACTGCTCCACTTGTGTTTTTGTCTCTTTCCCTCCTATGAAGCTTGGAGGCAGCTTAGGGAAAAGAACACTGCCTCTCAAATCATTAGACCTGGGGTTCAAATCCAGCCTAATGTATACTATCTGGGTGACTGGGCATGCTACAACATCCCTTGACCTCAGTTTTCTTATCTCTATAAGTCCCCCCTTTTTTTGGAGGGGGGAAGGCAAAGCAATTGGGGTTAAGTGACTTGCCCAAGGTCACACAGCTAGTAAGTGTGTCAAGTGTCCGAGGCTAAATTTGAACTCAGGTCCTATTTCACATAAATTTCCTAAATGTTAGCTTTTTAATTCTTCCCACTGTCTGAATAACATCTCTTTTTTCTCAAGTACAGTGTTTTAAAAGTATTTGCTGATATAAAGATGTTTTTTAATGTACTCACATTCAGGTTAATGGTATATATTTGAAAATGTTAAATATCAGTAGGCACATACCAGAATCAAGAGATGAAGAGAAGGCTACATAGAAAACATATGAGATTTGCATTTAATTCACTGAAAAAAGGTTTGTTGTGTGTCTCAGCTAGGACTTCATCTGCTGAATGGGTATAACATCACTCACAAGGTTCATTTCATAGGTAAGAATCATTACAAAATATGGATTGGGTAAAGCCTGAAAAAACAGGAAAAGAACTTCACAGGGTTCTGCTGAAGCAAGTGTCCCAGTGTCCCTAAATCTACTGGAAAGCAACAAAGTTGATGACAGGGACGGGGAGAGATGAGGAGGGATGAGGAGAGATAGGGGAGAGAAGGTGGTTAAGTGAATGAACAATAGCAGAAGAGAATTTAAAAAGAGAGCAAAGGAACAGCATATTCTTGGCTGTAAACTATTTCTTTTTTAATTCACTCAGGAAGCTTTTAATCTCTAAATTAAATCTCCCTGTGTGACATTTTCACGCGGACACTGCTTTCTCTCCATTACAAAAACCAAACAGATTAACTGGGCTTTAACTATACAGCGAGCCATTTGCACACTTGAAAGAATGTTCACAGAGGAAAAGTAAACACTCTACAGCCGTTAATCATATGTTTTACGATAACCATTTAAAAACTATTCCCTGTACTACCATTATTTAAATGAGGGGCTGACTCTGCCATTCACTCACAGTGCCCAGGGACAGCAAGCCAGGCTCTTTCAGCCATGTGCAGCCTGCGTTCCAATGCAATTAAAAAGGAGGCCCAGTGGTCGAGGCTGGTGAAAACCAGCTAATGTGTGGCTTCATTCAGAGGTAGTTGGTAACAGAAGTGTAAATAGGCTGCCTACGTCAGCCCTGCCCCAAACAATTCCTCTGACAAAATGACATGTAATCACCATTTTAAATTTAACCTTCTAATTAACTAACCAGAAGTATAAAAAAGAAGGGAGCTAGTGTTTTATGCAAGTCTGAAAGAAAAATTATGGATGTAAACTACCCTCCCCAAAGTCTCCCCTGCCCTGCTGCATCATTTATTTATTTATTTGTTTGTTTATTCATTCATTTATTTATTTATTTGTTTATTTGCAGTTAAGGGTAGCAACACAGTTACTTAGACATTTCAATGCAAGGAAGTAGGCCTAGAGTATCATCTCTATTTGTCACCAACACAGCAGGAACGAAATGTGCCCATGGAAAGATATGCAGTAACAGAGGCACAAGAAGGCATCTTATACTTTTTGAAAACACAGTCCAGGACGGAGAATGGGGAAGCTGGCCAATTCTAATTCTCCTATCAACCGGGCCCACTGTTTGCATGAGTAGCTCTGGGGACATCATCTTCTGTATTTTATCCAAAAAGAAAGAAATAATACATAGCAAGTTGGAAACTTCAGTTGTCTTATTTATAAAATGAGAAACAACAATTAACTGTGATACTATGAGGGAAAAGGAAGATCACAATCATACTACAAAAATGGATTTTATCAAGCGGGTGACTCAGAGACTCTCTCTCTACTGCCCAGTTAACTTTTAAGTGACTGTGGTACCTCGGCTACCTGAGGAACTGGAGGGCTTCCTGCTGCCTTGGGGGGGAAGGATGGAGGCACCGGGATTGCTGGGATTACCTTTAGGATGGGCCATGCCTAGACTCCTACAGTCCCAAGAGGCTGCAAACACATGCAGCCAGCTTGTCGTGTCTTTCTCTGCGTCTGTTTTGGAGGCTGAACAGTGGGGTTATGTCAGCCACCCAAAGAGGACACAGTTGCCAAATGAAGACTTGGGAAGAATAACTCTTAGCTTCAGCAGCCAAAACAGCCACTTCATAATGTCCCAAACTATCAAAGGACTTCGCTCAGTCCTCCAAGGAATAATAGCGCAATGAAAGCATTTACTTCTATCAAACCAAAAAAACAAACAAAAGATTCATCATCTTTAGACAAATTCAAGTAGAATCGAGATAACTGAAGAGTATTCTTTCAATGCTGGAGTGTCAAAGAGTGAGAACTAAGCCATCCTCACTCTGACTCCCAAATGCTATCCCCATTTCACATCCCTAGGCCTTGATGCCTCCTAAGCTGCTTTTCTTTTCTTTTCTTTTCTCCTCTGTCTCCCAGGCTTATAAGACCCTCTCTGGGGTCTTCCCTTCCTGGCCCATGATGTCCATCTGAGGCCTACCTGTTTTGGGATCTACGTCGGCTGGTAAGTGTGGAGGTGGGTTTCCTGGAGTGAAGTGCTCATTGCTGTATGTGATAAGCGGCGTAAGAGGGTGTACATGGTGAGGGTGCTGCACAACGGGAACTTTGTTAGACTGAAAAGGGAAAGACAAGAAGAGAGAGACACATTATTAACAGCAGCATCCCATCAGCTTCCAAGTCAGCAGGACAACCCAACTGCTTCGTCACCTACTGTCTCCCCAACTCCTGAAAAAGAACACGTCAGCCATCTTTTATGGGTTGTCACAGTGCCATTTTTGCTTCTCTGTTGGGTCTGGATTTTAAATCTCCACCCACCTCTTCCCATCATAAATCCTATCGGCTGGCACTTTATCCTGTGGGTACATAAATGGGAAAGCAGCTGACTTTAATCTCTCTGACCCAGGATGTTGCAATATGTGAGAGCGAGAGCTTTTCTCAATGATAAAGGCAGGCAGGGGCTGAGGGTGGGAGTGAAGGGGTGAGGGGGAAGGAAGATGACAGAGGAGAGAAGGGGCCTTTATTACCAAGAGGCTGACTGGGGTCTCAGCTCTCTGTCTCACCCTAGTGGGCCCTGGATCCCAACCCTGGCTCCCCTAAACCTTCCCCATATTCTGTAGTCATTTACAGACAGCATGGATGGAAAGCCCTGCTTGCTCACCACTCCAAGTCTGAACTTTACTGGGTACTGCTAAACTGTAAGGCAATCACCTGCATATTTTATGCATATTACAGCAGCCCAGGCTCATTAGGAATTCATCAGAGAGCACTAATAAGTTAACTGGATGATGATGAATTGTGCTAATAAAAGGTATGCATTTTAAAAAGGCAGTTCTAGAAAACAAGGAATAGGCATTTTAATGATTGGTAGGGGGGAGAAGAGGAAAGCCTTTTTTTTTTCAAGATTTTTTCCATTCCTATAGCTAGTCCCCATAAAATTATTCTTATACCCTACCCCCCTTATAATACAGGGTTCCACGATAACTTAGCCTTGCAAGATCACAAAGAAAAAATTAAGCTGAAACTAGAGAACTACTGGGCCATTTACTGAGAGTAATCCAATTGCAAAAAACCCTATTCCCAATAGAGGATTTCCACTAAAATCCTACAACAGGGACATTTAACCAGATTAGGTACCAGCGAAGATAAAGAGGCTGGTATTAGATGATGAATGGATTAGAGTCAAGTTTCATTTTAGAATGTGTCTTCATTTCCTTTTATTACTTTTAGTAAGGAACAACTCGCATTAACATCAAGGAAAAGAAATTGCATTCAAAGAGGAGGGTGAAGTTTGCAGTGCTGCCCACCAGCACCATGGAACTGGCAAAGGTTTTTATTAGTGCCCTACTTTTGGGGCTCTTTCTACCCCCTAATCAGTGAGGGGGAGCTACAAGGCTGCATAAACCATTTCTCAACCACTAAAACAGTGTGTCTCGGCCAGGAATAACTTAGAAGTTTCAAAACTTTTGGAAGGTGAATTAGGAAAGAAAGATGCTCACTTGAGACATTACAAAAGAACTGGGAAAGAAGATGTCTATTTAAAATAAATGCCTCAACGGACTGGCATAATGACCTTTCTAAAGATTCAGGCCTTTAGAGAAGATTTGCAATCTGATTACTGGTGCTTCTTTGGGGTTGACATTTTAACATGAAAGCATTTAGGAAGCGATTAAGAGTCTCCAAACTGGATGGTATGATTGTTATTTGTTGTTATTCTTGTTTTGAGGAGGGATGGTTATAGCAAGTCATAGAACATAAGTAATAGATGAAACATGTTGGCTACTTGGTCTTACCAAGTTAAATTCAACTAACCAGAGCTTCAGGAATTAAGCATCAGTGGAAAGATTTTTATAGAATAAGAGAGATCTTAGGAGTCCTTACATGGCACTGAAGAAAACATCTTGTAGGGGGTGTTGGTGCTATCTGATTATTATAACGAGCTTAAGTCAAAATGATTTACTGCCTGCAGTGCACACAGCGGGCACTTAACCTTGCTCTAATGTGTATCACAGTTATTTTCATATATCTCATGTTGTGTTAGATTATAAGCATCTTGAAGGGTGGCTTTGTGATTTGGTTTTTTTCTTCCATTTTTCTATTCCTAGCACCTACCAGGGCCTTTATGCATAGAGGATACTTAGGGAAAATTTTTTTTATTGAACCGAACAGCTGGGAATTGTGAGGATTGCAGATTACTAGTCATCGGGAAAAGAGAGGGGAAAGAAACAAAAAAGAGGCCTCCCTCCTTGGACAATATATGGAATAGCATTCTGAAAAACATATGGAATATAATAAATACATGAACTTAATCCAAGGAGTCCCAAAAATATAAATGCAATTATTTACTTTAATAGCTTAAAATGCATTAAGACTTTTGGGATACCCTGTACATAATTTAGCACAAAATATGTAGTAATTCACATGTCACTTTAAAACTTTAAAGCACTGTTATTTGAACATATGGTGCAAGTATTAGGAAACAGTGGAAAGGGAGTGAACCTGTGATTTCAATGTCATTGGGAATTCCCAGATGAAGGTATTCCTACTAGTACAAGATGGTACTGTCTTTGCAACTTATAATGGTAGACTACGGAGTGGCTAAGGGATCTGCCTCAGGTCGCACAGTCAGTATGTGTTAGAGGCAGCACTGGAATACAAGTCTTCCTGGCTTCGAGGTTATGCCAAAGTACAGTAGAAAGTACTGCCTGTTCAACTCAGCTTCTACCTCCAGTACTTAGAAACTGTACAACCCGGGTCAAGTCACTGAGCTTCCTAGGCACCAGTAAAATGGTAAATGGACAAGATGGCCTCCGAGGTCTCTTCTAGCTCTGCATCTATGATCCTTGTTTGCCTTTAGGTCAAATAAAATTGAGAGCAAAAATCAAGCATTTCATAGGTGGAGAAATAAATCGGGAAAGGTGTGTTCCCTTGTCCAAGGTCACCCAGCAGGTAAGTAAAAGAAACAGGACACAACACAGATCTTCTTACTCCATATCCAGAAGTACTTCTACTATCCTGCCTGACCAGCAGATATAATAAAAGGCAAAGCAACCAATCAACAAGTATTTATTAAGCCTATACTAAATGCTGTGCTGGGCCCTAGGGATACAAAGAATGCAATGATTCCTACTCTTAAAATAGTTCTCATTCTAATGGGTAAGAGAGAAAACACTTAAGAATATGTAGAATTAATATAAAGAGAATAAGTACAAATAAATAAAGGGTAGATTAATACAAATAGTAGTTGGGGAGAAAAGGAAGAAAATGATGCGCCATCTAAGTGCTTTAGGCAAATCAGTGTTATAGAAATAGGAGAATGGAAAGATCAGTGTGGATTGGGTAATATGGCAGGACTTGTTTAAGTTAGGCTTTGAAGCACTTAGTAGGTAGACAAGAGGAGCAAGGGTACTTCTGGGTAGGGGGAACATTGAGTGAAAGATGTACAAGGTGTATTCAGGAGGCCCTTCGGTGAAATTGAGAATCAAATGAGGAACACCATTAGCTATAACTTCAGAAAAAAAAAAAACAACCAACAACCTATAATCCTGAATTCCGGAATTTTTTCCCAAACATTATTACGATAAGAAACTGTGAAAGTTAACAAGTCAACAAGCATTTATTAAGCATCTACTATGGACCAGGCACTGTGGAAAGGGATGCAGAATCTTCTAAAATACTCATTTCCTGGAAAGCAAGGTACAAAGAATTGATTTTGGCTTCTTTCTCAAATATTAAACAATCAACAATCCTTTATGAAATGCCTATTATCTTCCAGGTACTATTTTCAGGAACTGGAGATACAACAATAAAAATCAAACAGTCTCTGCCTACAAGGAGTTCACATTCTATAATATAAGGCAGAAAGTGTATATATAAATATATTCAAAGTATATTCAAATTTCATTCAAGGTAATGGAAGAAGAAGGCCTCATAGCTCATGGCAAGTGGAGGTGGGAGAGCAGTAGAACCAATGTTTTAAAAAAACAACTCATGGAAAGGGTGACGTTCAAGTTGAGCTTTGAAAGAAATTACAGACTCTAAGAAGAGACTGAAAAAACAGTTCAGAGTCAAGTTTTGAAAGGCTTTAAATATCCAACAGATGTCTGTATTTGGGAGGTAAAACTAGAACTTACTGAGAAAGAGAATGATATGAATGCATACCTGAATGTGGAGTCTCCATCTTTGACATACAAGGCACAAACAATTCTTAAAAAACAAAACAAAATCACACCCTCTCCCCAAAAGGCCAAGCTTTGTTATAGTGACCAAATTTTCTATGTATTTCTGCATGCCCTAACATAGCCAAGTCTATTTCTTTAGCCATAACTCCGTAAATACACTTAAAGTAACTCAAGGGAAGACTGGCTCCAGGCATGAGAGGTACAGATGTGCTCTCGACTGGACCCCAAGTTTCTTCTATCTAGACAGATCTTCACATCATAGCACTGAAAAAGGAGGTGGATGAAGACTTCCTCAAGTCACTTGGTTTCCAGGAAAGACAGGTTAGTCATTCACTACTACTAGAATTACCTGGCATCCCTGGGTGCCTCAAGGCAACTTGTGGACCTCCTGATTTGTTTCATTATGTGATGAGAGAAAGAGCTCTCTCAAATATTACCCACAACATCTGAACTGAGGACAGGGATAAAGAGCATAGTAAGCAGCAGTATATCCATCAGTCACTGTCAACAATTTAGCCTAATTCTTAGATAGGAAAAGAAAAAAAAGAAACGAGAAGAATGGGCAATTAACAGCTAAGATTGTGGTGCTAAAGACTTTTATCCCCCAATACCATTATGGGCTTGTTACTAGATAGCTCAATTACTATTACTTAAAACACACATGCATATGCATTTATATAAGTTATCTATCTTCCTTCATAAGAACAACCTTTACAGGCTGATAGAGGGACCTTTCATAGGAAGTAGCCCCCTCTACAATCTACGTATACATATTTATTCCTATGCTTGCATATGTATATACATATACATATATATTATCACCACATTTGAGCATAATAATGATTACATAATACAATGAAAGCCACATGCATTCCTCAGATAATGAAAAACAGAACATGGAAGGATACCTTTTAGTCAGGATCAACCATATCACAAAATATTTTAAAAGGGAAAGGGCTCAGAGAATTTCCCAGTCCTTTAAAGAAATTAAGTTTTCAGGATATGCATTCAAAAGTTAGCCTACACAAGAGGATGTGTACAGAAAAATAGGGTGCTCAAGGCCTTCTTTTTATAGTCTAAAGATCTGTCCAAAACAAGGAGGAATAAGACCACCACTTTGCCCAGATTTCTTCCATTACCCAATCCATAATGTGATAATATAAGACCAGGGAATTTCAAGAACTTCCTTACCCAGCACAACTTCAAATATGTCAAGGAACAGCATTCACTACCATCAAAGACCGCAAAATTAAATTCCCAAATCAGGAAAGGAAGAAAGAAAATGGAGTTTGAATAATAGAATTACAGGGGAGTGGGGAACAAGAGAGTGAAAGTGAGGGAAGAAGCAGGAGGAGGGGTCCATAGGTAAGGCCTCATTTCTCTATCTGATGAATCTTCCTAATACCTTGAATAAGTAACAACTGTCTATTAAGTGCTTACTATGTGACAGGCACCGTATTAAGCTCTGAGGAAACAAATCTAAACAAAAATATGGCTTTTGCCCTGAAAGAGTGTACATTGTGACGGAGAAATCCAACACAGGACGGTTGGGCTAGAGAAGGCATAAGTGAAAAGGTCAGGGAAAGGAGAGCACAAAGTCCAAAGAGTTTAAATTGTGATGGGGTTCATTGTTTGTCCATAGAGAGATGGTGTCTAGGACAATACAGTATTTGTTTAGGTCAACCTTCCCAAATCTTAAGGACATTTCAAGAATCTAGTCTTCCACAGAGCTACATCCCTGTGATTTAACTCTATATAGCACAGAGTCTACACCAACACTAGCCAATTCAGTCAATTACCAGGTCCCACTAGTACCAAGCTAAAGCTCTCTGGCTCCCTTCCTTTCCCAATGGAACATGTGCCTGAGATAAGAGTAGCTTTTGGTGAGGATTTTGCTTCTTTCTTTTTTTTTTTTTTTGGATAGGAGAGAGATGGATGAAGAATGATAATCATGGGCAAGTAAACAGGCCTAGAATGAAAGGACCCAAGACCTTAAGGATCCTTTTAATAGGATGAATGTACTTCTGAAGGTCTAATATTAAATCAGCTTATAGCAGGGTTATGGTAAAGAAAACATATTACATGTGATCAATGTCAAGATAACAAGAAAATAAAGAAAAAAGTAATCTGTTATAAACTAGAAAAGAGCCAGGGAAAAATACACAGAAAAAGTGAGATAACACACACCCTAACTGGATCACGATAAGATTCAGGATAGCCTACAGGCTCTCCCCCCACCCCCTTTTTAAATGCCACCTACCTGGTTAAGCTGCTGTTCCCTAAACTTCCATCCTGCTTTCTTCATTAAGGTCTGTAGCTTTGAGCACTGAACATTTTAATTACAAAGGGCTCTTTAACACTACACAAAGCTTAAACTCTTCCCATCCAAAGTATTCATCAAACCCCAGCATAGGGAAGACCTCCTTGACTGACCCTTGACCTTTCGAGGGTCCTTAAGCACTCAGTTTGGCTGCCTCCATGGAAGTAACCATGCCACCCTCATTGAGATAGGACACCCCCACCCCCATCCCTCTCAGTACTATTTTTGTAATTTGGAACTTGGCAAGTAAGAGATTGATTAGGTCCTTATAGCTCAGCCTCCTAAACTCTCCCCACCATCTTCCCTTACTCTGCTAAGCCTAAAAGGAATGAAAGATCGCCATTCACATCTCCACCTATTAATCAACAGACTTTGAAAACAAATGGGGCTATTGCTCCGCCCGTTCTCTCTGTTGGGCCCTCCTCTTCAATACTCCCCTATTGCTTTCCCTTTCTGCAAGAGAAGGATGGGGCCAGAAAGTGCCTTTATGAGCCCAGCACAATAAAACAAAAGCAGCACAGAGCAGCATTTGTCAGCCTTTTCCCCTCCTCAGGGTAGATGGGGAAGGTCTTCAGTGGTCTTGAATTACCAGGCCCTCCCAGGGACTGAATTCTGCATTAGCAAAAGGCACTATTCACTCCTGGTTTACATTAAAAATGGGTTTATAACTCATCTCCATGCGTTTTCCAGATGCCGTTTATTATGACTGCACAGAGGCCAATGGCGACTAGTAAAACATTAATAGATATTTCAAGTCACTAGAGCCATGGGGAGGGGGGGGGTGTGTGGGAGGGCTCCCAAAGCAGGGAGGAGGAGGAGACAGTACTGAGAGATGGAGCACCATTTCTTACCGACAGGCAAGCCTCCGTGTCTTTCTGGCAATGAAGTAAATAGAAGTCAATGCGAATGATAGGAAAAAACGTGTGCTAGTAGTCAAGACAAAATCCCCTACTATCCATGCTAATAGCTTCTGCGGAGCTTCAAGAATGATACCAAGGAAGAGCCTTCACTTTTATAATACTCAAAATCACCTGAGATGAATTCCAAGTAAACAATCTTCAAACTCCTCTGGCCTGCCCAATTCTAAATTTCTCCTATCTACTTTACAAGTTCTTCATTTGTAGAGAAAAGAGAGAATGGAGAATTCTTAATTGGCTAAGCTCTATCTCCCCAAGTTCATCGATCCCTCCCCCAAGACTCTCTTCCTCATCTTAAGTTTTTACTCACTGCCCCTTACTCCCTTTTTGACCCATAAAGTGACAGTAGTCAGTCTTTTCATCACAGTTGAATACAGCCCTTTTCTATCTAAGCTCTTGCCCTAAGCTAACTGCTTATTGTGCCCTGGGACAAGACCTCCACTGATAACTACTGGCTCCCTGTTGAAAATAATAAAAGGGGGTAAAGTGACAGGGTGGGAATAATAAACAAAAGATAAAAACTTAGCATCTCCCTTCTTTTTCCATCCCACTGTCTTGTACACTTACCACCCTCACTGCCATATAGCCTGTACTTAATTCTTATGTACCATCTCTCTCCTGGGACCATGTTCTCATACATATAAGTTGGGAGGGAAGAAAGATGGAATTACATGCCAAAAATTCCAACCAAACACACCCAAGCACACTGACATTCTCCTTCACTCTTTCTGCTTTCAAAATATGCTTAGAGCCTAAAGGGATATCGGCTCCAGAGTCTCAATTGGGACCACCTCTACTGATTTCAAGGGTACCTCTAGGATGCTGAGAAGGCTGTGGGAACTTTTTGTTTTCTGGGTTCTCTAAATATTCTACTGCTAATTGAAGAAAACACTGAAAGTACATCCAATTTGGATAGCTACAACAGAAAGCAAAGATTCCCCATGTCTTCAACCAAATTTTGCCGACTCATTAGTTCTCATGAACCCACACGGCATTTTTAACATTCTGTCTATGATAGAGTCGATTGGAGGGGGCAGGAAGAGGAGAAATGTGCAGTCGATTTTCATATAAATTCTCATACACATATACACAATCAGACTACCTTAAGCACTGAGCTAACACTTGTGAGTGTGTATATGTATGTATGTATATACACACATATAAACATATGCATATAAGTATGTATATAGTACATATGCATAACCCCCTGCTAGTGTCATGTAAAACAGACTGCCTGCCAATGCATCTCTTTAAATGGCCAGGGGCTCAAACTCCTCTGAAATATGTTTCTTCCTATATTTCAAAAGGGGAAGGGGAAATAGCTGCCCCGCCACCACCAACCCCCCACCATTCCCCCACCCAATCTCATATTTAAACAACTGCCAAAAGCCAATGATGATGGAAAACTCTGAGCAGACCTCATTCAGGCTAAGCAGGGCTTTCATAGGCTCTTGAACAACTACTTCCTGCTAAGTTCATTAACCATAATTTATTTCTACTCCTTCTCATTTAGTTTCCAATAAAAAGAAAGCATCCTATTGTGTCTCTCCCAGCTAACCTTGAAGGCACTTGGAAGTTGATGCCTTTGCCTGTCCAAGGCAGCCTGTGGCCTGGATGACTCTGGCTTGTCCTGCTCCTGCCCATTTTTGCTCTGTAGAGCAGCATCCCGCAATATCCTAACATTCTAAAAACAGGGGGAGGACTGTGAGAGGATTGTCAAGAATGGGGAAAGGACTTCATGCTCCCAGCAGAGTCTCGATGCTCCACAAGTTTCACTAAGTAAATTCCCACTGAGCACTGAGAGACACTAAGCACAGTAGCCATTTTCATCCCTAAATAAGTGTAAAGAATCAGAAATCTCATTCCCACTGGGAAACTATTTCTTAGTAATTTCGAGGTTCTGTGATTAAGGGCTAACCTAAATAAGTGTACATGTCTTGGTTTACAGAAAGCGTGTAGGCACTGGAAAGGAAGTGCCAACTCCCCCTAAAAAAGGGAGATCTTTAAAACAGAGGAGGGGAAGTAATCCCACAAATTCAAGAAACCCAATGAAAAAATTTCTTAAGTTTCCAAAACCAATTACATTGAAAGAGAGAGAAAGAGAGAGAGAGAGAGAGAGAGAGAGAGAGAGAATGCACTCTCTTCACCCCCAAAGTAACAGTTTTGATAAAATATTATATAATTTGAAATAAAAGGTGGGGAGATAGTTCGTGCTCCTGATTTGGGGGTAGATGGAAAAATGAAGGTCACAATATCTAATATTTCTGATTCTACCTCAATGTCAATTAGTTAAGTAAGATGAATTGTCAATGTATTACCAGCTTTGTTGAGATGATTAAGTCTTTTCCTACAGTATCACCACTGCCCGACACTGGGTCAGAGTAATAGCTTTACTCTAGAGGTTGGTAAGTTTATCCATAAAACAATTATTTTATAAAAGTCCTATCATACAACATGTGGATTTTCTCACCTGTAAAAGAGCAGAGTAACTTACTGGGGGCTGGGGAGGTAGTAGAGATGATAGGGTGGGGTAAGGAGAAGAAGAAATCACTTTTTGTATATAGATAACCACATTGGGAAGGGAAGGGAAGGGAAGGGAAGGGAAGGGAAGGGAAGGGAAGGGAAGGGAAGGGAAAGGAGAAGGGGAAGGAAGGAAGGAAGGAAGGAAGGAAGGAAGGAAGGAAGGAAGGAAGGAAGGAAGGAAGGAAGGACACACAATTCCATTGTGTGTTTAGAGCCACTAAAATAATAAAACTACAATGGAAAAACAATGTTTCTTTTCCTACTAAAGGTGAACTATAAACTAGAAGTTTTAGACAAAACATGGAAATGATGAATAAATAGTGAATTAAATATAAACAGTGAGTTAAATAGTGAATAGATAGTGAATAAAAGCTAGTGCAATTTTAAGGGGGGAAGGGGGAGAGGGGAGAGAGAGAGAGAGAGAGAGAGAGAGAGAGAGAAAATATACTACACATATATGTAGAAGTGTGTAATCTGGAGGACATGTCAGGATTTCAACACATTCCAAAATACTGCAGAAGGGGAAGAACTTTATGCTATCCCCTCAGTCAGGCTCCCACTGGCCCCAAGTTACAAAGAAGAGGTTTCCCTAAGAATACAGTGTTTCAGGGTCTGCTACATTCAGAAAATGTGTACGTTAGTAGTTTGTTGTGACAGAGTAAAGATCATAATACCTGTATCATTCGAGTCAGGAATTTATATTTTCAAGCAACTCTTTTCTATGTGACTCTAAGAGGAGAAATGGAATGATTCATTTCAACAACAACATTTAAAAACAAACAAATAAGGCAAACCATGTAACAAACAAATATAAAAGGCCTGAAATAATCAAAAAGCCTTGAAATGACAGACTCCTATTAAATGAGAAACTTAGGGAGGAAAACACTGGCTATACATATTTGTAGTCTCTCCCACACAATTTCGGATTTCTACATCATCTGTTTCATTGGATACTTCATGTTGTCAAGAAGAAATTATCAAGACGTTCTTTGGTCATTCATTTACTACTGAAAAGAGGGAAACCTTCTTTACATTCTCACATTTAAACATTGGAGCAGAGCATTAAAAGCCAAAGAATTGGAAGACCATTCCCACACCCCTCAAATACCCCCATTTCATACCAGTTTGAAGATATGACCGATGTAAATGTTTATGAGTCTGATCATTGACAGGGTTCCCACACATTGAAAACAATTAAGCAAATGCCTCTGGCTTCAAAGGGACAGTAGCTTATAGCCTGGGCCAGCCAAGTTGTTGGTCATTGCAGTTGGAAAGGATACTGTAATTTCTCCCCAAAGCAGAAGTGGGATTGCAGAGAAGGGCTTTCTCCCTAATCATTAACAGCACAATGGGCTGTCATCAGCTTCTTCCTCAGGTTTCTAAAACAAATCACACATTCCGTATTTTCTGAATTGAGAGAACATGAACACCAGAAGCAAGACTGAACCACTAAAAAGCCTGCATCTAAATTTGGAGATTTAAAATAAACACAATTAAAGACAGAATAACAGAATGCTAGCATAAAATATGAACAAGCATACACAGTTTACACAAATCCTACTACTGGAAAAGCTACTTGCTTAGAAATACCTAAGGTTCAGAAAGCATGCTTATCTGTGAAGAAGTGTCATTTTTGTCTCTCCTCCACGCCCCCCACCCCAAGCCCTACACTCCCAGCCCACCCTGGTTGGGAAGAAGAGGAGAAAATCAGCTTCATAAAAGCCCAAACAAAAATACCCCTTTCTGGAGTGGGGCTCAGTTTTATTTGGGAAGGCAGACCAAGTAGATTCACATTGTGATAGAAGTGTAAGTACTGGGACTTAAGACAAGCTTTTAAAAACAGAAAAGAAAGAAAAGAAAAACTGTTCTCCTCAAAGTGTACTGTCAAATATACAGAGCAGAAGGTCACAGCTTGAGGTGACCGCTTTGTCCTGTTTTTTTCCCTTTTTCTTTTTTTTTGGGGGGAAAGGGGGGGGTTACATCCACCAGAATAATAACAAAAAGTCACAGAGGAAGTTCAATGGTCAGAACTGAAAAGGGTTTGCAGACCCACAGATATTCTCTCTCTCTCTCTCTCTCTCTCTCACACACACACACACACACACACACACACACACACACACACACACACACACACACACACACACACACACAATATGCTACTCAGTGCTACTCACCCAGCAATTCAAATTGAGATGCCAACAGCCCAACTGCTGGAAGAGAGAGAACCCAGAGGCTACTGCTGCTCCTTTACCACTCAAATCTTCCATCCCCACTAAAATTGCATCCCTCGGGTACATAACAGCTTTGGCTTTCCTTCCCTTTACCTCAAAAACTTTCGATGTACCTTCGAGATGCGGATTGTGCCAGTTTTTGGTTTTTGGGGTTTTTTTTTGGCTTTTCTTTTTTGTCTATTATTTTTCTTAAAGCTTTTCTCACCTTTTTTCCCTCCCACCTTCCCCTCCCTTCCCACCTTTCACTTAAAGTACTGAAAAAAGCATCTTGAAAGATCAAGATGTCTCCAATTTTGGGGCCTGGTATATTCTGAATGCTCAAAACCCACTGTCATGTTGCCTAGAAAAAAAGTGTTTTAGTCTTTGCTTTTTCCTTTTTCCCTAAAGTATAGCCGAGGTTTGCTGGTTGCAGCAAAAAACAACTGGAGAGAAGCCTCTGCTAGTTCCCTAATCTTTACTACTTTGGGACCCTTTGAGGGGAAACAGGCCTATTTTTTCTGCCTGCTCAGGGCACCTAGGAAAAGTCACCCCCTCCCTCACTCTCCTGTTACCTTGGGCAGCAGTGACAGAGCTACCAAAGCACAGGTACTACACCTAAGAGTAGGCAGGTAATACTGGCCAGCCATAAGGGAACATGATCAACTAAGTGTACCAAGTAGTCATTTTTATCAGGAAGAGTGTCAAGTCTCTCAAAACAAATATCTTAGGGAGAGAGCTGCCAGGGAACAAATGGGGAGGGGGGAAGGGTATATTTTCTTGTCACCCTGACATAGAAGTGACACTTTGCAGGGCCTGACTTAGCTCTGGTCCTGTCTCTTACTACACACCCACCGCCTTAACGGTTCTTAACTGACCTGACTATGCCTTAACGGTTTTTAACTGACCTCTCTGAAAAAGACACAACCAGAAGAATTTCAGCCTTCTGTGTTCACTGGAATTCCAACAGCCAAAGTACCTGATCACTTTTCAACAGCTATTGTATTTTGCAAGTTTTTTCAGGGGAAAAAAAAAATGTGTGAGAAGGATGCATAGGCCATTACAGAATCCAACCAACCAAACTTACTTCTTCCTGCACCTCATAAATGATACAAGGACATTTTTAAAAAACTTAATTTGAGTTGGCTAGTTCAGACAACACACAGAAATTGAGTCAATCCTCTTTTACAAGGTAGGGGATCTAATAATAGAATGAAAGTGACTGACTAGCTAAATGTTAACCTAATAAGTCCTTCTAACCCTACCTTTACCTATAAAGTGTTAGGAATCCATGGTCTCTCCTCCCCACCCCTGCCAAAAAGGGGGGCGGCAGTTCCCACACAGGTAGATTATACAGGCAGTGAAAACACTACCACCACATGGGATTTGCACCTATCTTGCTAGAAGCAAAAGCAATTGCAAAGATTTATTTTCTTCTGGCTGCCACTACCACTGACACAAGGAAGATGTTTTTAATTTGGAAAACTGATTGCTATACTCCTTATCTCCAAACACACAGAATTGTTTACAAGACATATGCTTTTAAACAATCTGTTAATATACTAAACAAGTTAATAACCTCCTCCTTCCCAAAACATACACATATACACACACCCCAAAATAAAACAAGGCTGGGAAGGGTTTAAGGATAATAACAAACAAGAGAGAATTCGTCATCCTCTTTAAAAAACGAAAAACAAACAGCTCCCTTCTCTCCCCTCTCTCTGTACTTATCTGGCCTTCCTGGGTAAGTGTCAGGCAGCAATCTTTAAGGCCCTTAATACCAAAACAAAACCCTGCTATTTCCCCTTACATGGTAGTAACAAAAGCAATGAGACTCCAGCTTGACAAGTAAAAAGCCCCAACAACACGGCAGCTAATTGCCTTCCCTCCCTCTATTCACAGGGACCACCACACTGCATCGCCTGCCTTTGTCACCCAGGCAATTTCTTAAGTAAACTGCAAGTTCTCTCCCTAGTGATGGACAGTTCCCAATCATTTAGTAACAATAACTTATA
Organism: Pseudocheirus occidentalis; assembly: GCA_028646575.1. Taxonomy (NCBI): domain Eukaryota; kingdom Metazoa; phylum Chordata; class Mammalia; order Diprotodontia; family Pseudocheiridae; genus Pseudocheirus; species Pseudocheirus occidentalis. Next base: position 3,266 of record JAQQSW010000520.1, on the reverse strand, counting down.
AAGTGCAGCAACTCTAGAGCTAGGACTGAGAATTTATTTTTTGGCTTTTTCAAAACAGAGGATAGATGGAGACCACAAGATGGGCCAAACACATTCCAGGTTCCTCTTCTATTACCCCCCCCCCCAAAGTGATGAAGGAAAAAAGTAGTTGACAAATCTCTGAATTTCTTCCAAATCACTCCTCCTAGGACACTAACGCTGCTTGAAAACTGCCCTATCCCTCTAGTTCAGATGATGCCACTACAACTCCTCAAACTGCATGCAAGTCAGCCAAAGGAAAAAGAAAAAGGATCACTCATTAACTAGGTTCTGCCAAACTTTTTTGGCGTATGCATGCATATTATTAAAACTAAACTATCAGTAGTTGTAAGGTCTCCCCCCCCCAAATATATCCAAGAACTTTGTTTAGGATGAAATTGCATTCAATCATTAGAGGGGGGGAAGTGGGGGAGATCATGGAGGGGGTTAAAGAGGAAGGCTGGGAAGAATAAACTTTGGTTTTACATTACATATTCCCTGATCCGGAACACAACCATTCCTCTATCCCCTTCAAATTTGTTGCTGAATGTTTAGGAGTTTTTTTAAAGTTTTTTTTTATTGTTATAGATTCTTTTAGAGATGTTTTTCCCTGAAAAAGGGGAGCAACGGACATCGGGATGTTATATGTGATAAAGAGAAAATGCTGCTGTTTCACTAAAAACTTTGAGAATGGGAAGGGATGTGAAGGGGGTTTACTGCATTACTGTAGCCTTGTGGGGGACATTAACCCAAAGCCCAAAGATCACTGCATCTCTAAATTAGAAATCATAAAAGCATATTTTCCCTGTCATTGACTCAAGTTTCTGAATATAAAACGGTATTCCAACAGAATTTTTTAAAAGGAAAAAAAACTTTAAAAAAAGACTAAACTAAGACCTCAGTTCTACCAGGCACCTCAGCATTTATAAGTACATCAATCTTTTAAGTTATTTCAAATTGACGGAGAACAATCCAACACCTAGAAGCCACTAGCATGCAATGGAAATGCACAAACAACCAAACTAGGGAGAAGTCGACATGAAGCAAAGGCAAAGGATGGCTATTGTTTGCTGAGAAGGATAGCTTACCATTTACAACGGTTTTAATCGGGCTCCTTCACGCTGCCTGGTTTCAAGCATGCTGCCGTTGGGTATATTACCGTACTTACATGGCTGTGCAATCACATTGGTGTTGGGCTGCTCCACCGGAGGGCAGCACCCACCCTACACCATTCACAACTGAGCTGCACTGAACAGATAAACACGGGAGCCAGACACACAACACCAGCTCTTCAGCAAAGATGCTCAAGTACAGTCCCATTCATAGAATTATCTCGCTTGATAGGGAAGAACACAATAACTCAAACCCCCCCCCCATTCAATAACAATCCACCAAAGGGGGGGGGGAGTACAGAGGTAGGGGGAAGAGAAGCTCTTTTCCCAACCCCCGGAATTCAGTCAAAAGAACAAAGACTGATATTTTGTTTGCCGACTTGGCAAATATAAAGGCAATTTTGGCAAATATAAAGGCAATTTTAATACTCCAAAGAAGTTCACCTAAGTTGGTGAAAGTAGTGCTTTGCAGTTCTCCAGTGAAATTAAGCTTTAATAGCTATTTGATGCCATTCAGAGAAGGGGGAGAAAGTATTTGAATTTGGAATAAAGTTAGAGGATTGCTCCGCTCTAAGTTTTTGGGGGTTTTTTTCCCCTTTCTTTCTTGCCAGAGAGAATTGCCCTCGGAAATCCTGGACAATATCCACAGCTTAGTTACTGATCTTGTTGAATTATTATTAGTTTTAAGGAAAAACAAAAACAGACTGTAAAAAAGCCCCCAATATGGAAAAAATCAGAACCATTTACTGTATAAAAAATTGTCCTGGCTAAAGTTAAAAAAAAAAAAAAACACCCACAGAAACTTGTGGATGTGTTCCTTTAAAGCAAATGGTCCTAACACATATTAAACCACCGCTGCGAGTCTTCTAAGCATAGTAGGAAAAAATGACTATTGATCTTCAAATAGCGATAATTGAAAAGATCAAAAAGATTAAACAAAATCAAGAATGTGCTGACTTACCATGCTATGCTTTTTTTGTTGCAACTTTGTAGAAATTTCACTCAAAGAAACTGCATCAGAGGTGTCAAATTTTTTAGCGGACTGTGATCGTATTATTTCCGCAGCCCTGCCTTCCAATGCTTCAGAACTTTTTCCCCTTTCTCTTTTTTGTTTGTGGTACCTAGCTTTTTGCTATAGACTTTAAAAGCCTTCAGCTCAGCAAACCAGCACAAATTATCTTGCCACCTTGCACAGCTCTGATGCTTTGGCCGCTAACTTTGGAAGGCCCTTTACTACCGCATCAAAATTAGCATTGTCAAAGCAGTTAATGAATATTAATATTGTATTTGTCATTGGAGCCGGCCCGTTGCTGAACTCCGAGTCATCCATCAGGGACAAGATTAAGAACACAATTATTTCTGACTGACAGGGACCAAATCTGCTAGAATTTTTTTTTAAACAATTCGGGGGGAAAAAAACCCACAATATCATCATCTTAAGGTGTCTCCCAAGAGACTGGGAACCAGATTAATACGCTTTTAATGAAGTAGAGATCATTATGTATGAAGGCAAAGGGAAAAAAAAAAGATGTACTATTCAAGCTATTTAGCTATGGTGTGGCTAGAAATTTTTTTTTTAATGCAGATGGCATATCTTTTTCGACAGCTGTCCAGATTTTATTCATAGTGTTCTAAGAGAAAAGATTTTTTTTCTGAAATCTTTCCCTTTTAAAAAAAAAGTGAAGAAGAAGAAGAACAGAGAACGAGCAATTCGTCCCATCTGGGATAATTTTCCATGTCTTCACTTTCACTGTCGGCAGCACGGTAAATAATTCCTACACAAATTTGACAAGAAACACCTTCATCAGCTACAGCTCCTTCCACCCCTATTCCCCAGATTCCAAGCACTGTCTCTCTCACTTTATTCAGGATGAACCATTACATTTACAGAAACTCTTAAATTCCCTTTAACAGTGACATCTTTCTGTAATAAACACAGAGGCAACAGCATACTCTTAAAAACACACCCACATACAAGCAGTAGATATCAAGTACCCTGAAAAGACAGAGTATCTATTACAATATTAGGTGCTAAGATTTTCTCATTTCAGATGTAGCCAGTCTAAATATAAATTGGTTTCCGTTGTGTTCTGAAAGAAAGAAAGAAAGAAAGAAAGAAAGAAAGAAAGAAAGAAA
>JAQQSW010000519.1:27913-38561 GCA_028646575.1 Pseudocheirus occidentalis | reverse complement strand
ATCTTGGTTTCTCATAAAGTCATTAGCTTCTACTTGCTCCACTCTAATTCTGAAGGAATTATTCTCTTCAGAATGCTTGTGAGATTCTTTTTCCATCTGGGAAATTCGACTTTTTAAGGCATTCTTCTCCTCATTGGCTTTCTGGGCCTCTTTTGCCATTTGAGTTAATCTATTCTTTAAAGTGTTGTTTTCTTCAGTCAGGCTGTTGACTCTCTTTTCATGATTTTCTCAAATTATTCTCATTTTTCTTCCCAGTTTTCCCTCCACTTCTCTTATTTGGTTTTCAAAGTCCTTTTTTCAGTTGATGTATAGCCTCTAGGCATTCTTCAATTGTCTTGGAAGCATTTGGTGTGGAAGTTCTGAGTTCTCGGCTGTCTTCTGGGCTTTCTTTGTCCCATTCCATGCTTTGACCCTTTTTGTCCACAAAAAAGGATTCTAGAGTTTTATTGCTGTTCTTATTTTGCTTCCTTTTCCTCATGTTGGCCACTCAATTAATTGGTTGTTTTTTTTTTTTAGCTCTGTGAAACTTTTCTTCCAGCAGGGAACGCTCTGTTCCAAATTGCTGGTGTTTTCCCAGCTGCCAGAGCTATTAGGGGGGTGTTGCAAGTCCCCCCAGCTTTGGCTTACTGAAAGCGCACACCAGGACCACCACCCAAGACCACGATCCAGATCCAGGCCTCTCAACTTGGCTCTGATCAAGCAATTCAGCCCCCCTGCAGAGTCCGCAGGCCAGGGGCTCTGAAGCAGCCTGGTGGGGGCCGCCGCTGGTTCCAGCAGTTCCCTTCCCTCACTGCTTCCTTTCCCCAGGGGCAGATTGGCCAAACTGCTTTACCTCCCCCAAATTAATTTTCAAAGTTTCACTTTCACTAACCGTCTCTGACCAGGATTTTAAGATCCCCTCAGGCAGGTGCTTTAGATCTCCTCTGAAGTAGAGTCAAGCTGCGGCTTGGGAGGCTCACTCCTCCTGGCCACCCTGGGGCCTGGCCTGGCCACCTGCAGTTTTAGGCTTGGCCAGTCTCTGCTTCAAGTGCAAGCTGCCCCTCTCCTGTCCCCGTTTCTCATGCCTTGGCACATGTGGAAGTGCTGGAGGCTGTAGAACCTCTGAAGACTGGCTTCTGTGTGGCTCGGCTCAGCTCAGCCTGGCTTCTTCCCACTGCCCCCGGCCTGGCCATGGTCTCGGCTTCAGGCTGGGCCAGCCTCTGCTCCTGGCCACCGTGCTGAGCCCCTGCTGCTGAGTTGCCTTCAGTGAGAGCTGTATTTTCTGTATTTTTGTGTGAGTCTGAGAGTCCTAGACTTTGTCTGGGCTCATAATTTTATGGGTGTTTAGGGTGTTGGTGTGGAAGCTGTGGGACCTTGCTGCTTCACGCCGTCTTCCATGAGTTAAGTGCTTATCATTATTCTTAAAACTGCCATCATTACTAGGGTAGTTTGAAAGAAAGGTTGGGCTGAGTTGTGTGTGATGGGGTGATTCTAAAAAATGGGTAGGAAAAGGTGAAAAGGAGCAATTATAAAATAGAATGTGAAAGGAAGAACTGATATAGAGGAAACCAGTGGGGATGGAGGATTGATAATGTTGAAACCTTACTCTCAATGGATGCGGGTTGAAGAGGAAACAGTGTGTACATCTGGAGGTATATAGAAGTCTTATAAACTTGTATAAAGGTAAGAGGACTTGGGGACAGGTTGAGACAGACTTTCAGAAGGGTGTATAGATTAAAACTTAAGAGGCTGGGGTAGAGGATAAGAGAGAGACTTTTAGTGGGGTGGATAGAATGAGGAATAGGAGGGTAAATGGAGAAGATAAGGTAACAGAGATGGAGTAAAAAGAGATACTGAGAAGGATAATAGAGAATAAAAATAAGATGGAGAGAAATTCACAAATAGTAATTATAACTTTGAGTGTGAATGGGTTGAATTAACCCATAAAATGAAAATAGATAACAGAATGGATTAAAAATCAGAATCCGACAATATGTTGTTTGCAAGAAATACATTTAAGAATTAGAGATACACAGAGAACTAAAATTGAGGGTTGGAGTAAAATTTATTGTGCTTCAGCTGATATAATAAAGGCTTGGGTGGTAATTATGATCTTGAGCAAATTTATGACTAAAATAGATTTAATTAAAAGAGATAAACAGTGTAGCTACATTTTCATAAAAAATACCACAGCCAATGAACCATTATCTGCATTGAATTCTATAGCACCAAATATCTGCACCAAATTCTATAGCATCTATATTTAAAAAGAAAAGTTAAATGATTTACAGGTGGAGATAGAAGTGCTATAATAGGGGTGACTTTAATCTTCTCCTCTCAGAACTAGATAAATCTAACCAAAAGATAAATAAGAAAGAGGTCAAGGAAGCAAATAGAACTTTATATAAGCTAAATATGAGAGCTATTTGGAGAGAACTGAATGGAAATAGAAAGCAGTACACTTTTTCATCAATGATTCATGGTACATTTACAAAGACTGATCATATATTTATACATTAAAATTTTGTATTTAAAAGCAGAAATATTAAAAGTATCCTTTTCAGATCACAAAGCAGTAAAAAATAAACTAAAAGTAATTGGAGATTAAACAAACTAATCAAAGAATGAGTGGGTCAAAATAACAAATCATATGTGGGAAACTTGGATCACTAATGCTTTGTTGATAGAGTTGTGAAGTGAACCAAAGAGCAATTTGGGACTACGCCCAAAGGGCATTCATACTGTACGTACTCATTGACCTGTAATATCACTGCTATGTCTGTATCCCAAAGAGATCATAAAAGGGGGGAAAGGATCTAAATGAACAAAAATACTTACAGAAGCTCTTTTTTTGGTGGCAAAGAAGTGAAAATTGAAGGAATGGTAAGACAGAACCAAAAAGAAAGAATGATTCAGTCTTGTCAATTTTAGAGATACAGGCAGTCATTCAAAGAAAGCTACTCCCACCAATGTGGTAAGGGATGCAGAGGTCTCCCCTGTTAGATAATCTGGACATGTTCCAGGGACACTTCCACATTAGGCAAACTGGACATGCCCAGACAAGACAGGTAATGGTTACATTGAGAATATAAATGACCTTAAAAGAAGGTTAGAATAGCCATATAGTAATAATGAGGAAAAGCATATAGATAGACCTAGTGGTACACTGATATTCCTAAAGGAAACAAGAAAAATCCCCAGCACATTTATTGATTCCACCATAGAGAATCTAAAAGGTAGTACTGGCAAGCTAAAAACTTTATTGGGGTAATGGACAGAATGATGGACTTGTAGTCAAGAAGATTCTGAATTCCACTTCAGACACATTGTTTGGAGGCAAATCTTTCTAGGTCTTGGTTTCCTTATCTGTAAAATGAGAGGTAACAAAGTGACCTCAAAGGTCATTTCCAAGCCTAAGTCTATGATTCTATAGCATAGATAAGAATGAAACAGGGTGAGAAGGTATGTTCATGTATGTAGCACATTTTCTTGTAATCATCATGCTGATGAAATTTTTACTTCACTATTAAGCCCACATTAGGATTTAAGTCTATATGACTATGGCTAAATTAAGTCCAAATTATTAATTTAGTTTCTCTGTTTCCTAGAAACTGGTGTGCAGGGAACATTAATATATACAGTAGGTGTTCAATTGATTATTTTGGCCCAATATCATTGGGTCTTCACTTCATGGCATGTATATACTGTTGAGTTGTTCAGTTGTGTCTGACTATTTGTGAGCCCATGGACCATAGCACTCCAGACCTTTTTATCCTTTAATATGTCTTGAAGTCTGTCCAAGTTCGTGTTCATTGTTTCCATGACACCATCTATCTATTTCATCCGCAGTCATCTCCTTTTCCTTTTGCCTTCAATCTTTCCCAACATCAGGGTCTTTTTAAAAGGGTCTCGTCTTCTCATTATATGGCCAAAGTTTTTAAACTTCACCTTCTGTATTTCATCTTCCAGTGTAAAGCCTGAATTAATTTCTTTAAGTATTGACTGATTGAATCTCCTTTCTGTTCATTTCTTCTTCAGCACCACAATTAGAAAGCATTAATTTTGTGGTACTCAGCTTTCCTTACAATTCAACTTTCACTGCTTTACATCACTACTGGAAAAACCATTGCTTTGACTATACACACCTTTGTCAGCAAGGTAATGTCTCTGCTTTTTAGTATCTTTTTTAGATTCGCCATAGCTTTGTTTCCAAGGAGTACCCGACCAGACTCTATGTGATCTTTGAGCCCAAGAACATAAAATCTGACATGCTTCCATTTCTTCTGCTTCTATTTGCCAGAAAGTAATAAGAACAATTGCATGATTTTAGGGTTGTTTTTATGTTAAGCTTCAAGCCAGCTTTTATATTCTTCTTTCATCCTCATCAAGAGGCCTCTCAATCTCTCTTCACTTTCTGCCATCAGAGCGGTATCATCAGTCTATGTGAGATTATTAATATTTTTCCTGACAACCTTAATTCTGACTTTTGATTCATGCAACCTGACATTTCACATTATGTACTCTGCATATAAATTAGATAAATAATCTGACAATATACAGCCTCATTGTACTCTTTTTCCAATCTTAAATAAATCAGTTGTTCCATGTTCAATTATAATGGTTTCTTCTTGACCCTTGGTTCCTCAGAAGACACGTAAGAGGATCTGCTACTCTCATGTCTTTGAAGACTTGCCACATTTTGTTGTGATCCACAGAGTCAAAGGCTTTAGTGTAGTCAATGAAGAAGAAGCAGATGTTTTTCTGAGCTTCTTTGCTTTCTCCACAATCCAGCAAATGTTGGCCACTTGGTCTCTAGTTTCTCTGCCTCTTCAAAAATGAATCTGCTCTTCTGGTAATTCTAGGTTCACATATTGTTGAAATCAAGATTACAGAATCTTAAGTTTAACTTGCTGGTATGTGAAATGAGTGCAATTATGCAGTAATTCGAACATTCCTTGCCATCATCCTTGTTTAGGATTGGGGTCTTTTCCAATGCAGTGGCTACTGTTTATGATGAACCAGATATGTCTTCATCTCTCACCAGGATAGGACTTTTCCATCATGCCTCAGAAACCTGTTAACCCTGAAAGATCACCCCAGTCCTGAAAGTCACATCTCATATGCTCCCTCATTTCCTCCTTCTGATTGTCTGGCTCCTTTCAGAAACTTCATTTCAAAAGAGTGCTCAGACTAGCCATCTCTGGACTTCATTACTCTCCCGCAGCTACCCCATCTCCCTTTTATCTCTCAGCTTCCCCCTTTGGAATCTAATTTTCTTGACAGCAAGGACTGTATTTCTTTTATATTGTGTTTTTTTCTCAGTACTTAGCACAGCACCTGATACATGAGAACTGCTTAATAAATCACTTTTTACGGACTGATTGTTGACTGACTCACTGCTCCAATTTAATGATCTTAAAAGAATCAGAGGAAGTCAATCAGGTTAAGTTGCCAGACTTAGAGTTTAGAGGCTGGATGGAAAAGTAGGGCCCAGTATGCCCACTGCCATGTATAGCTCATTTTAAACCACAGTGCCATTTTTGGAATAGTTTTGACTTCATTGCTATAATAATAAGACAGTTAAAAATAAACAGCTTTCAGTTATTGAGCAATGTTCTACTTTTATTTGTTCTTAATGACTTGTTTCTTGGCAAGGACTGAAAATTTCCATTCTTTTTAAAGAATAGTTTTGAGATAATGATTATGAGAGAGTGAGGTAGCTAGTTAAGTGTAGGCACAATATTACTCCTACTAATATTTTCACCCTATTCTTGTTTATTTAGTGGAAAAAAATAGCAGTGAAAAAATCCAATTACCTTCATAGACAGCTTATTTATCAATTTCTGAGATTTTTTTTTCAACTCTCAGGAACTATTTTATCTTGTTCCTGTAGAATAGTGACTGGAAATCTGTATAAATGGAAGTTGGCACCATTTCAAACAGGGTAACATTGACCAAAATATCCAAATTCTACTGTAAGAGCATCTATAGGTACATAAGTCATTTGTTAAGTGGCCTTTCACTTCTTTTTTACCTTTCTGAATATATTATGTTTTCTACTTGGGAGATAGAAAAATGTATATTACAGTTTGTCACCTCATGGTTTTTTTTGGGGGGGAGGTGGAAGCATTCACAAACATCCCAAATGGGTTAACAAATCTGGAAGTCAAAATGAAATGAATTGTTGATTTGGTATGAAGAACATTTTCATATTCAAAGTTTATTATGGGCTAAAGCTTTCAGAAAACACAAGATAAAATAATTAAATAATTCTACTATGTACATTTTTTGTTTGGTTATTTCATTGAAGTTTTTTAAAAAGTAATTTTTATTGATGTCAAAATATCACTAGAAGGTTCCCTTGCTGAAAGAAGTTTTTACATCAATATGCTTCCCTTCTGTATCCCTTCTCTTACCCCTCCCAGAAAGCTATCCTTTATATGAAATTGTCTTTATGGAGAAAGAAGGAAAAAGGAAGAAAGAAAAGAGAAAGGAAGGAAGAAGAAAAAGAAGAAAGGTAGGAGAGAAGGAAAAAGCAATAAAGAAAAAAAGGAAAAAAGAAAGAATAAGAGAAAAAATCAGCAAAATGGGTTAATACATAGGAAAAAATTAGGTTGTATACAACATTCAACACCTGTCTCCAAACTCTGCAAAGGTGTGGGAGAGGAATCTTCTCACGCTACTCTTTTGGGGTCAAACTTATTCTTTATAATTTTGCAACACTTCTTTTTATTATTTTGTGGTTATTGTTATTTCTGTTTCTATTGTAGTTATCATGCATTTTGCTTCCTTAGCTCTATGTATGTCACTTTGCATCAATTTATGTAACTCCATGCTTCTCTGAATTCATCATATTGTCACTTCCTACGGAATAATAATATTCCATTATATTCAAGTACCATAATTTGTTTAGCTGTTCCCCAAGTAATGGGTGCTTACTTTGTTTCCAGTTCTTTGGTACCTCAAAACATTATGATATAAGTATTTTAAGGTTGCGTAGAACTTTGTTTTTGTCAATGACCTCTTTGGGGTAGAGTTAGGAGTAGACTCTATGGGTAAAAAGGTATGGGCATTTTGGCCATTTTATTCATATAATTCCAAATTGTTTTCAAGAAGCTGTGAACTAATTAACAACTAAAACATCAGTGTATTCATTTTCTTACAACACTTTTAACATTGGACTATTTTTCTTTTGTAATTTTTGCCACTTTATTGGGTGTGAGGTGAAACCTCGTGGCCTTTTAAAAATTGCATTTCTCTTATTAGAGATTGAGAATTCTTTAACATTTTAAAATAATTTGCAGTTATTTTCAGAATTTTTGGTCATATCCTTTGCCTACTTTTTAGGGAATGACTTTTGGTTTTATTTTTCTATCAGATCTGTATATATCTTGAATATCATAACATTATTAAATATTTTAATATTTGATAGAAAGATTTTTCTCTTTTGACCACGTCCCTCATTTTTGATGCATTAATTTTGTTTGCGCAATTTTTTTATTTAAAGCCATCAAAACTATATATATAATCAATTGTAATGGCCTCCAACCCTTGTTTGACTTAGAATTCATATGCCATTCATAGTTGTGAAAAATATATGACCTGTTTTTCTTCTAATATTTTTATGGGGTGATCTCTTATATTTAAGTCATATATTCATTTTAAATTTATTGTGGAATATAATTTAAGGGGTTCATGTAAGCCTAGTTTTTGCCGTATTCCAGTTTCCAGCTTTTCAAATAGTTCTAATACATAAACTGAAATATTTTAAAGTCAATGGCTGGGTCCATTTGATTAGTTGAACAAATGAGTACATAAATTTGATATGGTTTGGGAATCAGCAAAAAAATACAGTTAATCTTCATTTTTTAATCATAATTTGATGTAATTCAAGTCATAGAGACTTTTTTCTGTATAGTATAATGCTATACATGTCTTTTGTTAGAGCTAGATGAAAATTGACACACTGTTTAGTCCAACTGCCTCATGTACAAATGAGAAAACTAAAACCCCAAAAGGGCAAGTGAATTATCTAAGGTCACATATTTAGTAAGTGACTGAGCTTATTCAGTCATATCTAGATTCCCTGATACCAGATTAGGTATCCTTTCTGTTATACCACACTATCTGTGAGCAGGAATTCTTCACCTAGAGTCTATAAATTGAAATATAAATACATATATGTATGTATAGTGTGTATACCCACATACATGTAGGTATAGTTAACTGTATCTCAATATAATTTCTTTGCTTTGGAATCCTACATATTTTATGAATTTTAAACAATGCATTATTTTGAAAAGAAGTTCATAAACTTCACATGATTGCCAAAGAGGTTCATCACACAAACACAAAATTGAAGAGTCTCAGTCATAGAAGGTCTTCAACTTTTTCAGAACAGAGAAACATAAAGATATGATGATCATATCATATCATAGGTTAGCCAAGGTAACAATACTCTGACATTTGTTTAAAAGATAGTTTCATAGACACTCACCTATCAGGAAAAGCTTATTTTGCTGTATTACCCATTATAATTTCTTTTGAATTTAGGTCAAAGTCTTTTAAATTCTCCTTTAAACTTATGGATATAGCATGTTTAAAAATATTTAAATCACTTCAAAATGTCATACAAATTATATCGGTGTCGATGGACCTCTAAAACTTTTGATCATTTAGCTCAAGATATTATATTAATTCTTCACATGCTTTTTATTAATTTAAAAAGAAATGTGTAATATTCACAAGGTTTATAGAAACAAGCAAAATGACAAATAACCTTCCCAGTTTTTCTGAGACATTCTCACATCAGCTTCATAACCCTACAGAATATTAAGCTAATGACTGAAGACTATTCTTAACATAAAACACATTTTTCTCCTAAATAAATGAGATCCTTTTAGTCAGACACTTCAGAAGTATACAAAAGTGTTGTAATTTGAACAGATATCTTGGAATGTGTTTAATCTAGTATTCCAACAGTGTTAACTTTTTTTTGTAGCGGCATTTGATGTATGATGATCTAATAGAATTAGAAGTTCAGAAGCAGGGTTCAATGAAAGAAATCAAATTAAATATTTTATCATGAATTCCCTTCTTTAAAAATAAAACAAAACTCTTTCTGTCTTTAGGGGAAAATGTCAGTAAAATAGGTCATTTTCTCCCTATATAGTAAAGTAAAATGGGCACAAGGAATCTAATTGAAATAAAAGAAATTCAACATTTGGTTTACACATATTCATTTTTAAAAGCAGTAGCATGGTGGACTAAATGAGCATAATTCTTACATGCCATTTTTTAAAGTATTCTCAGTTTGCACATAGAGATAACGCCAAGCTAGTTCCAACAAAGGAGCTAACTATTACATTCCCCATTGTTTATTACCCATGTTTGCCCTCCATAGAGGATAACTTGTAAGGCTTATGCTAATAATTGCCACTTGACTATTGTCAGCAGACTGCATAACATGGGTGTCATTAGCTAGATTTTCGAGCCTTCAATTCAGGAGTTGAATAGAATTGAATTCAAATCTGAATTTTCCACTTCTCTTCTGTGTCTCTAGCAAAAGGCTTTTCAGTTTTGCCATCTCTCTACACTCCTGTTCAGGAAGTATACTTTTCCAAAGGTCATATGTTTTTCCTACTAAGTATGCCATAGATTCAGTGTCCAAAATCACTAGCATACAGCTCTTCAACAGTGCTAAGTCTCACACAGTGAGGATATATTCAGAAGTAAAAAGGATATTAGAAGGCTGTAGAAGTCATCTAATACCACTTTCTCATTTTACAGAGGAAGAAACTTATGTCCACAATAGCTAATTTGTTCAAGTTCATGCAAATATTTCATCTAACACTGTACGCCAAAGTCAAGTCTAAATGGATACATGATCTAGGTATAAAGGCTGATACTGTAAATAATCTGGGGAAGCAAGGAATAGTTTACCTGTCAGATTTTATGGAGCAGAGAAGATTTTATGACTAAAGAAGAGTTGGAGAGCCTTATAAAATGCAAAATGGATAATCTTGATAACATTAAATTGAAAAGTTTCTGTGAAAACAAAGCCAACGTAACCAAGATTAAGAGGGAAGTCAGAAATTGGGAAAGAATATTTACAACCAAGGTCTCTGATAAAGGCTTCATTTCTAAAATATAGAGGGAATTAAGTAAAATTTATAAGAATACAAGTCACTCCCCAACTGATAAATGGTCAAAGGATATGAACATGCAATTTTAAGAGGTAGAAATTAAAGATATCTTTAAGCATATGGAAAAATGCCCTAAATCACTATTTTGATTTGAGAAATGCCAATCAAAACAACTTTGAGGTACCACATCTCACCAGTCAGATTGGCTAAGATGACAAAACTGGAAAATGACAAGTGTTGGAAAGGATGTGGAAAAATTGGAACACTAATGCATTGTTGGTGGAGCCGTGAACTGATACAACCATTCTGCAGAGCAATCTGAAACTATACCCAAAGGGCTATAAATAATTGCATACCCTTTGACCCAATAATACCACTTTGGGATTGTATCCCAAAGAGATCATAGAAGTCAGAAAAGGACCCATATGTACAAAAATATTTATTGTGGCTCTCTTTGTGGTGGCAAAAAACTGGAAATTAAGGGGATGCCCATCAATTGGGGAATGGCTAAACAAGTTGTGGTA
>JAQQSW010000519.1:0-21548 GCA_028646575.1 Pseudocheirus occidentalis | reverse complement strand
TCTCTTATTTGGTTTTCAAAGTCCTTTTTCAATTCATGTACTGCTTCTAGGCATCCTTCAAGTGTCTTGGAAGCATTTGGTGTGGGAGTTCTGACTGGGTTGTCTTCCTCCTGTTCCATGCTTTGATCCTTTGTGTCCACAAAAAAGGATTCTAGAGTATTATTGCTGTTCTTGTTTTGCTTCCTTTTCCTCATGTTGGCCAGTCAATTAATTTTTTGATTTTTTTTTAACTCTGTGAAACTCTGCTTCCAGGGGGGAAAGCTCTGTTCCAAATCACTGGGGTTTTCCCAGCTGCTGGAGCTATTTGGGGGGTGTTTTAAGTCTCCCCAGCTTTGGCTTGCTGAAAGTGCACCCCAGGACCACCACCCAAGACCATGATCCAGATCCAGGCTGCTCAATGCAAGAGCACTTGGCCCTGATCAATTGATTCAGCCCCCCTGCGAAGTCTACAGGCCAGGGCCTCTGAAGCAGCCCAGTGGGGGCATGTTACAGCAGTTTATGCCCTTTCCCCACTGCTTCCTTGCACCGGAGGTAGATTGGCTGAACTGCTTTTCCTCCCCCAAATTTAGCTTGAAAGCATCACTCACTTTCACTCACCTTTAATCCTGGCTTATGCAGAATGCTCCAGGTGCTTTAGATCTTCTCTGAAGTAGACTCACTCTGTGGCTTGGGAGGCTTGGCTCCTCCTGGCTGCCCTGGAGCCTGGCCACATGGCGGTTTCGGGCTGGGCTGGTCTCAGCTCCCAGCCTGGCATGAGCCCCTCCAGCCAGCTGCCTTTCTCTAATCCCTATTTTCACACCTTTCTTTAATCCCTATTTTTCACACCTTGGTAGATGTGGAGGTGCTGGAGGCTGTAGATCTTCTCTCTTGTAGAATGGCTGCAACTTGGGGCCTGGTGACGTGGCAGGCCTCAGCTCATGTCCTGCCCTGATGATCCCCTGCTGCCGAGCTGCCTTCTGCAAGAGATGTGTTTTCTGTATTTTTTCAGTTTGAGAGTCCTAGAATTTGTCCAGCATCATATTTTTATGGGTGTTTAGGGTGGCTGCGTGGGACACTGCTGTTTCTATGCCGCCATCTTGGCTCTGTCCCCCTGTAGCCTACACCTGCATTTTCATGCCCCTTCTTTGAAGGCAAGTTCTTTGAGGGCAGGCACAATTTTGTGTTTGCGTTTATATCCCCAGAACTTATAACAATGCCTGGAACATACGAAAGAATTAATAAATGTATATTAATTTATTGTTATAAGGAAGCTCCAAAATATTTTTCCAATCTAAGGTTGGAATTTTTTTAAGTTTGAGAATTCCAAGTTGCCATTATGCTGCCATTAAGTCAACATCAGCTACCTATGTTTATGAGATAGCTTACATTTAAGGACCCACCTTCCATAGGTACATCATATAACCAGTCAATCAACAAGCATTTATTAATTGTCACTCTCAACTGCTACCTCCTCCATGAAATATTTCCTGATTTTTCCATCTGAAAGTCCCCTCTCCATTCTTAAATTTTATAACAACATTTCATCTCAATTTCTTCTTTGGATCATGATATTCTACCTTGTATCACATTTCTGTAAATATTATATTCTGCCATTCCCTTCCTCCAACAACAGATTGTAATTTCCTTGAAGCAAGGACCATTTTTGAATCTTTCCTTCCTCAGGGTCTAGCATAGCATTTTTCACATAGTATGTCAAATGTTTAAGCTTCCGCTGTTGTTGTTTGTCTTTCCTGCTAGAAGACTGCAGTATCGGGGAGGTGATGCCATAACATGAAAGTGAATTTGATTTAAGTGAGGGAGGGTTGTGCAAAATCACCAGCCTCACTTCCGCCTTTGGAGTCATCTGGGTCCCATTGATATACATCAGGATGACTGGAGATAGCCCTGGATACAGTGGGAGACCTTGATCTTCATAAACTAAGATCTCTAACAGCTCTCAGTTTGACTGAGGTAAAATGTGTAAGCAATGTTTATTGAACTGAATAATAAATCAAGAATATGTTTATCATCTGGAGATCCATCATTTACTTTATCTGGGAGCACAGACAAATGACTTGACCTCAGTATTTTCATTGTTGTTGAAAATACTGACTTTTGTTTTAAGGTGTCAAGAGACTGAATGAATTAATAAATGCAAAACTTAGGGGTGGCTAGGTGGCTAGGTGGCTCAGTGAACAGAGTACCAGCCCTGGAGTCAGGAGGACCTGAGTTCTAATTTGACCTCAGATACTTAACACGAAAACCTAGTCGTGTGACCTTGGGCAAGTAATTTAACCCCAATTGCCCTACCTTTCCCCCTCCAAAAAGCAAAAAATAATTAAATGAAGAAATGCAAAACTAAGATAAAATGCCAGAGCCATCTAAGCAAAAGATGCTAGTTTTTTTAGTTTCTATGTTAAGTATTCATTTGTGGCATGGTTTCTTTACTGAAAGAATAGCTTTCTTCTTCTTATGTAGACACAATTTGCTTTTCCATGAGTATAGGATATTTTAGCTTCTGGTTTCTTTTGTCTGTGCCTCATGCTGGTATATTCAAATGCCACAGATGCTCTGTCAGCTTCCCAAATACGCTTTTTTATTGTTGTTTCTCTGGGGGATGATAGGTGGCCTGTGTGTGATTTGGAACTTCGGAGCATCATGTTTTTGGCATCACAAAATGGAAGAAATAACCCAACACTGATCCTTTTAGGAATATTTACCATGAATAGACAAAGGACTAGCCATATATGGACTGAATAACTGCCACTGGAGTTTTGGGGGTGAGAAATTTCTCTACTTTTTCAGCTTTAACATGACCTATGTTCTATCTCCCTCTAGCCTATTCTTCCTGTATCAATTCAAAATGACATAGCAGTGGTGAGTTATTTTCCTTCATCTTGGCCAATGTGACTTTGTTTAGAATATTTGTTGTTAAATGATCTGAACCCACTCATGAGCATGGTATTCATTCAAGTTATTAGAGTCCACTACCTTGCTAATCACCAGAGAGAACATTTTGATCAGAGAGGATGGCTAACTTTTAAGGGATTTTAACCCAAAAATTCTTTTAAACAAAATCATTGCCCATGAAGATTTCTCCGCATGTAGGCTATATATGCTGCTTTAGCAATATCAGACTTGTATGATGCAAGGATTCTACAGCTTGTATCTGTGTAGTATTTTTGTTTGTCTTTAAATTATATACACCATGTACAACCAGGGTAGAGTAATTGTAGGAGAAGGCAGCATAATTGAGTGGAACAGTTAAACTTCAATTGTGGCAGAATCATCATATGGAAATTGAGGAATCTGAAGTGAATGCAAAATTCTTGTGTGTTCATTAAATAGGGACCATCTATAGCCACAACAAATATCAGAAACATCATTTATTCTAACATCTTTATTTTACAGGTGGATAGACTGAAGAACAGAGAGCAGAAGAACTTGTTCACATTCACATAGTGAATGACAGAGCCTAGTTTTGAGCCCAAGTCTTCTGATTCCAGATCCATTGCTCACTGTACTATCACACTTACAGTCAAAGGGGCTATCTGACTGATATAACCACTCACTGTCAACTTCTTCTGTTCCTGATTATGTGAATTTTCATGTCAAATAGCTTCTTTTCTCTCAGTGTTTTCCCATTTGATAATTCAGAATGCACAACTTTTACAACTTTGTCATATCAATATTTTTCCATTTTTAAAACACAAGTGTGTTAAAATTATATCTTGTCCTGGTTCTCCTGATCACTCCCTCCCACCTCACCCTTCTAATCAGAATAATAAGTCAGGTTTTAAGCAACCTAGTATAAAGGGGCATGTAATACCATGCTCCGGCAGATTTCCCAAAGAATGCTACTGTGAACAGCTTTTAAGGTTCAGATTACACAGTAATATTGAACACTCTGTTTACTCCATTACAAATCAAGGCAGACATTCACAACATAATATTCACAACATATCAAGGTACAGTACAATATTCAGTCATCCACTCATAGGGCAAACCATACATCAACTCAATCAATCACTAAACATGATCATTAGAAAACCACACAAATCCTCCACCCCTTGGTGCCCAGCAATCCTCAGTTTCATCCAATGAGAGGCCTTTTCTTCATCTTGACTCTGGGTGGTCTCTCTGATTCCCTGGATCCCCTTCCATGGTCCCAGATCCCTCCTGAATCCAACAGTCACCTGGATTCAGAAGCAGTCAGCTGCCAGGTTCTTGTCCAGTCCTCAGAGGTAGACAGCTCCCAGGTCCTTGTCCAATCCTCAGGGAAGTCCCTGGCACACACTGAAGTTCACAGGGTTCAGCACATCTCAAACCCTTCACCACTTTTCTTGCCTGGAACTCAAGGATCAGTCAGGCCATGAATAAACAAAGTCTTATCCTGGTCATGTTTCTTCAGTCTTCCAGCAGTTCAGCTGATCCAAGGACCCAGAAGGAATATCGGCCTTCTGGGTGGCTTTCACTAGATTCTGGTATCAGGAAAACTCCATCTCAGGTCTCAGTCAGCTTCCAGATGCTGGGAGAGAAACTCTCTCTCTCTCTCTCTCTCTCTCTCTCTCTCTCTCTCTCTCTCTCTCTCTCTCTCTCTCTCTCTCTCTCTCTCTCTCTTTCTCTTTCAAACTCCAACTCACTTCTTCAGCTCCCACAGGAAAATTCCAGTTCCGTCTCTAGAATTCTTCTTTATATACACACTGGCCTCCTGTCTCAGCCAATACCCTTCTTCCACCAACAGGGGAGTTCACATCTTCTCAACAGTGGACAGGGCTCACACCTTCCATACTTAGCCCTTAGTCTGCTAAACTGATTGTTGCTACAGAGCAATAGCTGGAAATAAGATGATAAAGGGAAACCTGGAAGTCACAAACTGTCCCAAATATCAAAGGAACATAATTTGCAAACGATTATGTATTAACTAAAATTCACATTCTAGTAATGCGCTGAATAAAGGGAAGCCATCTAGGTACTGCTGTCAAGGTTTCTGGTCCTATGCTA
Organism: Pseudocheirus occidentalis; assembly: GCA_028646575.1. NCBI lineage: Eukaryota > Metazoa > Chordata > Mammalia > Diprotodontia > Pseudocheiridae > Pseudocheirus > Pseudocheirus occidentalis. The sequence goes on along the minus strand of JAQQSW010000519.1, from coordinate 16,565 downwards.
TATAAATTCCAGAGAATCAGAACATCAGAAAGATGCTGATAACTTTGAGATTATTGTGATATCTTAATAAACTAACCCCAAGGTGGTAGAGATAGGAATTGATATGTTCCCTTCACCAAACAAAGCCCTGTAAAAGTGAGACCTCAAACTCCTGCCCCCCCCACCCCAGAACTCTTCCATCTCCATCAGGTTCATCCTGCCTAGTGCTCCCAACTCTATTCCATATTTATATGACCCTATCCCCATTCTCTTCTCCACACTGCCTTCCTTCACCATTGCACCCCATGAACCTATGCTATATGCCCCTATAACTTTTTGTTATGAGTATCTGCTTTTATTGCCTTTTTGCCCCCATATCCTCTGTGTTTAATTAAAGTCTGATTGCTTCCCAATTTCCTCATGCCAATTGGGGTCCTTGCAAGTGAGTACTCAAAGAATCAGGTATGCCTGCTTCCCCTTCCGTAATTTCATAAATGATCAATTCAATAGGTAAAGTCCTACTCAAAAGTCATTCTATTTGGTGATCTCATCGGTGTGGGAATTCCCTGGCACTAGAGAAGAGGGCACTATATTTTGGGAACTAAAAGGTAACATTTAAAGTATTCCACTGGGGAAAGGGAGTAAGAAGTAGGTGATTAAATTAACTTTAAAAAAGGTGGCAGCTAGGTGGCGTAGTGAATAGAGCACTGGCCCTGGAGTCAGGAGGACCTGAGTTCATATCCGGCCTCAGACACTTAACACAAAAACTAGCCAGGTGACCTTGGGCAAGTCACTTAACCCCAACTGCCCTCCAAAAAGCAAAAAAAAAATTAACTTTAAAAAAGTCTTTATAGTAATTGCCATTCAGAACCTCATAAAGAAGATCTTGTGGACAGTTTGCATTGAAGGCCATGGAATGAGATGGAAGAGATGGAAAGCTGACAAATAGTTGGATCCCACATTGTCACTCAAATTAACCCCACCTCTTGTGATAACACTGACAGCACCCTGTCACCTCTTATGACTCCATAGATCCTGAACCTTTGTGACATTCATAAGGGACTGTATAAAGCTGTTTATCCTGACTCCTATGCAATTAATTAAAAAGAATTACTCTGAACATAAATACTAAAAAAAGAATGCAAAAGGATTTTACATGAAACTGTTCATCTCTTTTTCATACCTTTTAAAAAAGTATATGATAAATCTACATATTACTTTCAAAATTGCCTGCTTGTTTATGCTTTTTTCTGACCTACTTATTCTCTTCTGTGCATTTTAAAAAAATGTTACGATGAACCTCTCTTCTTTTGGTATCATTATGGCTATGAAAAAAAATATTAAGTCTTACCACCTTGACCTCTTTAGGTGGCAAAGTGCACAGAACACTGAGCCTAGAGTTAGATAAGACCTGGAGTTCAAATCTGACCACAGACACAATTGACCAAATATGAAAAACAAATACTCTGAAGAAAACAACTGTATAAAAATAAAAATTGGCCGAATGGAAAGAGGCACAAAAACTTACTAAAGAGAAGAATGCTTTGAAAAATAGAAATGCATCAACGAAAAGGGTAGTACAAAAGCTAACTGAAGAAAACCATTGAAAATTAGAATTGGGCAAATGGAAGCTAATGACTTTATGGAACATCAAGAATAAGTCAAACAAAATCAAAAGAATAAAAAAATGGAAGAAAATGTAAAATACTTCATTGGATAAACAACTGACCTGGAAAATAGATCAAGGAGAAATAGTTTAAAAATTATTGGTCTACTTGAAAGCTACAATAAAAAAGACTTTGGAGAGCATCTTTCAAGAAATTATCAAGGAACACTGCCCTGCAGTCCTAGAATCAGAAGGTAGAATAGTCATTAAATGAATTCCCCAATCACCTCCTGAAAGAGATCCCAAAATGAAAATACCAAGGAATATTGTAGCCAGATTTAAAAATGACCAGGTCAAGGAGAAAATGCTACAAGTAGTCAGAAGGAAATAATTTAAATACTATGGAATCATAGTCAGGATCACACAGGACCTTGTAGCTCCTACATTAAAAGATCAGAGGGCTTAGAATATGATATTCTGGAAGATAAAGAAGCTTGGATTACAACCAAAGATCAACTACCCAGCAAAACTGAGCATAATCTTTCCAGAAAGGAGATGAACATTTAATGAAATAAGGCACTTCCAAATCTTCCTGATGAAAAGATCAAAGTTCAACAGAAAATTTGATCTTCAAATACAAGACACAAGAGAGGCAAAACAAAGTAAACAGAAGAGGAAAAAAACCACATTACTCAATAAAGGCAAACTCTTTACATCCCTACGTGGGAAAATGATACTTGTAATTCTTGAGAACTGTCTTTATTACAATATTTAGAAGGGATATATGCATAGATGTAGGGTGTGGGTTTAAGTTGACTTTGATGTGATGATAAAAAACCTAATTCAGAGATGAAAAGGGATTTTACAAGGAAAAGAAGAAAGGAGAAGGAAGAAAAGGGCAAATTATATCACATGAAGAGACATAAAAATCTGTTATAACAGAGGGAATGAAGGGAAGGAGAAGAGCATTGTTTGAACCTTACTCTCATCAGATTTGGCTCAAAGAGGGAATAACATATTCAGTTAGGTATAGAAATTTAACCTACACTATAGGAAATAGGAGGGGAAAGGGAAAAGAAAAGGGAGACTGATGGGAAGGCAGATTGAAGGAGGAGATGTTCAGAATCAAAAGACTAGTGAGGGGGGAAAGGGAGAAAGGCAAGGAAAAGCATAAATGGGGTGATGGTGAAAACATGGAGAGAAATACACAGTTAGTAATCATAATTGTGAATGTGAATGGGATGCACTCTTCCATGAAACAGAAGTGCATAGCAGAGTGGATTAAAAACCATAATTCTACAATATGTTGTTTATAAGAAATATATCTGAAGTAGACGTTTATACACAGAATAAATGTAAAAGACTAGAGTAGAATGTATTATGCTTCAACTGAAGTAAAAAAAAAGCAGGAGCAGCAATCCTGATCTCATATGAAGTAAAAGCAAAAATAGATCTAATTAAAAGAGATAAGGAAGGAAACTACATCCTGTCAAAAGGTATCGTACACAATGCAGTAGTATCATTACTAAACATATATATACCAAGAGATATAGCGTCTAAATTCTTAGAGGAGAAGTTAAGGGAGTTACAGGGAAGAAATAAATAGACAACAAAACTATACTAGTTGGGGACCTCAACCTCCCCTTCTCTGAACTTGATAAATCTAATCTCAAAATAAACAAGAAAGAAGTTAAGGAAATTAATAGAATTTTTAGAAAAGGTAGATATGGTAGACCTCTGGAGAAAACTAAATGGGGATAGAAAGAAATATGTCTTCTTCTCAGTGGCACATGGCACATACACAAAAATTTACCATGTACTAGGGCATAAAAGCCTCACAATGCAATGCAGCAAGGCAGAAATATTAAATGCATCCTTTTCAGATCATGATGCTATAAAAATTACATGTAATAAAGGGTCATGGAAAGATAGACTAAAAATTAATTGCAAACTAAATAACTAAAGAATTCATGGATCAAACAACAAGTCTTAGAAGCAACCAATAACTTCATTGAGGAGAAGGACAATGAGACAACACTCAAAAATTTACAGGATGCAGCCTAAGCAATTCTTAAGGGAAATTTGATATCTCTAAATACTCACATGAACAAAATGGAGGAAGAGTAGCTCAATGATTTGGGCATGAAACTAAAAAAGCTAGAAAAAGAACAAATTCAAAATCCCCAATTGAATACCAAATTAGAAATTCTGAAAACCAAAGGAGAGATTACTGAAAGGAAATTAAGAAAACTATTAAACTAATAAATAAAACTAAGAGCTGGTCTTATAAAAAACAACAACAACAACAAAATGGATAAACTTTTGGTTGATTTTATTTAAAAAAAAAGAAGTAGCACCAAATTACCAGTATCAAAAACGAAAAAGGTGAATTCACCACCTATGAAGAGGAAATTAAAACAATAATGAGAGCTATTCTGCCTAACTGTATGCCAAGAAATTGAACAATGGAAGTGACATGGATAAATATATACAAAAATATAAATTGTCCAGATAAATAGCAGAGGAAATAAAATATTTAAATAACTGCATTTTAGGGGAAAAAAACAAACAAGCCATCAATGAACTCTCTAAGAAAAAAATCTTCAGAGCCAGATGGATTTACAAGTGAATTCTCTCAAACATTTAAAGAGCAACTCATTCTAATATTATGTAAATTATTTGGGAAAATAGGTGAAGAAGGAGTCCTCCCAAATTCTTTTTATGTTACAAATAAGGTGACGATATCTAAACTGGAAGAGACAAAACAGAGAAAGAAAACTATAGACCAATTTACCTAGTGAATATAGATGCAAAATTTTTAAATAAAGTATTAACAAGAAGTTTATAGCAGCTTATCATGAGGACAATACACTATGACTAGAAAGGATTTATACTAGGAATGCAAGGCTGGTTCAAAATTAGGAAAAGTATCAGCATAATTGACCATATCAAGAACAAAACTAACTAAAACTATACGATTTATTAAAAGATGCAGAAAAAGCTCTTGAAAAAAATACAACACTCATTCTTATTAAAAATACTAGAGACCCCAGGAAGAAATGGAGTTTTCTTTAAAATGATAAGTAGCATCTATCTAAAACCATCAGAAAGCTTCATATGTAATGGAGATAAGTTGGAAGCATTTCCAGTAAGACTGTGGGTGAAACACGGATGTCCTTACCACCACTGCTATTTGATATTATTGTAGAAATAATAACTATAACAATAAGAGAAGAAAAAGAAATTGAAGGAATTACAATAGGCAAAGAAGAAACAAATCTATCACTCTTTGCAGATGATATGATGGTATAGTTAGAGAATCCTAGAGAATCAAGTAAAAAACTACTTGAAATAATAAACAACTTTAGCAAAGTTGCAGTATATAAAATAAATGCATATAAATCACCAGCATTTCTACATATTACTAACAAAAACAAACAGCAAGAGATAGAAAGAGAAATTCCATTTAAAGTTACTGTAGACATTATAAAATATTTGGGAATCTACCTGTCAAGACAAACCTAGGAATTATATGTACACAATTACAAAACATTTTTCACACAAATAAAGTCAGATCTAAATAATTGGAAAAATATCACTTGCTTATGGTAGGCTGAGACAATATAATAAAAATGATAATTCTACCACAATTAATTTATGTATTTGTAAAGTACCAATGCAATATTTGCAGTGTCCATGATATACAATAAAGACCGTGACTATAAATATCACATGACATTTAACTGTAAAATATACCAAACTCTCCATATAGAGGATAGAACAGAAATATTTATTTAGACACCAGAAAACCCAATTCCAAAACCAGTAAGCTGATTTCATCATAGTACCAAAGATATTAAGAAGCTATAATAACACTGAGAGCCACAGCATCCTTCAGCCTTCCCACAAACCAATACAAGATCAATACTTGCTCACAAACCTCTCTATCTCCTCGCCTGAGCACATCTCCTACCATCTCTCTGGCTCTTGCTCCCAGCTTCCTGTGGGCTCTGCTTCCCTTCAGCAAACTCCTCCCACCACAGGCTCCATGTGACAATGTTCAGGGTATCAGGGGCAGAGTTTATCTTCACAGCAGGGAAGCTTCCTGTAGGCTCTGCTGCACCTTTCAGCAAATTCTCTCCATCACAGGCTCCATGTGATTACATTCAGCCTATTAGGGAGCAGAATTTACTTTCAAAGCAGGGAAGGTCTTCAAATTAGCCCCTAGGTCTATTGAGGGGCAGTGAAGATCTTCAAATTCCCATTCCCATTCCAAATTCAGTGCAATGTCAATCGAACTACCAAAAATTATTTTATAGAGCTGGATAAAAAAAATAACAAAATTCATCTGGAAGAACAAAAGGTTCAGAATATCAAGGGAAGTCATGCATAGAAATGCAAAGGAAGGTGGTCTAGACACATCATATCACATCAGAAATTGTAATATAAAGCAGCAGTCACCAAAACTACTTGGTGCTGGCCAATAAAAAGAGTGGTAGATCAGTGGAATAGTTTAGGTACACAAGATACAGTAGTCAAAAGATTATAGTAATCTAATGTTGAATAAATCCAAAGACTCTAGCTTCTGGGATAAGAACTCTTGATTTAACAAACACTGCTGGGAAAACAACAAAACAGCATGGCAAAAACTAAGCATAAACCAACATATTACACTGTCAAAATGGGGATGTGATTTCGATATAAAAGCTCATGCTGTAAGCAAATAAGGAGAGCAAGGAATAGTTCACCTGCCAGACTTACGGAGAAGGGAAGAATTTATGACCAAACAAGAAATAGAAAATATTATGAAACGCAAAATGTATCCATTTTGGATTACATTAAATTGAAACGTTTTCGCACAAAGTCAATGCAACCAAGATCAGGAGGGAATCAGAAAGCTTGGAAACAATTTTTTGCAACCAGTGACTCTCATAAAGGTCTCATTTCTGAAATATATAGAGAACTTAGTCAAATTTAAAAGAATATAAATCATTCCTCTATTGATAAATGGTCAAAGGATATGAACAGACACTTTTCAAATGAAGAAATCAAAGCTATCTATAGTCATAAAAATGCTCTAAATCACTAGTAAATTAAAACAACTCTGAGATACCACATCACACCTATCAGATTGGCTAACATGAGAAAACAGGAAAATGATAAATGCTGGGAAAATCAGAACACTAATGAATTATTGGTAGAGTTGTGAACTGATCCAGTCATTTTGGAGAGCAATTTTGAACGACGTCCAAAGGTCTATAAAACTGTGCATACACTTTGACCCATAAATACCATTTCTGTATCTGAAAGAGATCATAAAAATGGGAAAAGAACCCACATGTAGAAAAATATTTATAGCAGCTCATTTTATGGCGGCCAAGAATTAGAAATTGAGGGGATGCCCATCAATTAGGGAATGGTTGAACAAGCTGTGGTATATGAATGTAATGGAATAATATTTCTCCATAAGGAATTATGAAGAGGCAGACTTGAGAAAAACTTGGAAAGACTTACATGAATTTATGCTGAGTGAAGTGAGCACAACCAGGAGAACACTGTACACAGTAACAGGAATATTGTGAGATGACTAACTTTGATAGACTTAGCAATGCAACTCCAAAAGATTCATGCAGGAAAAAGATATCAGCATCTTCCTTCTGTTGTGCTTTTTGCTTCCAGAAAAAGAATTATAGAGTCTGAATGCAGATTCAAGCATGCTATTTGCTCTCTTTTGTTGTCACTTCTTTCTCGTGGTTCCTCCCATTGGTTCGAATTCTTCTTTACAACACAACTAATGTGAAAATATGTTTAATATGAATGTATATGCAGTGCCTATATCAGATTATACACTGTCTTGGGGAGGTAAGAGGGGAAGGATGGCGGAAATTTTCAAATTCAGAATCTTATGGAAATGAATATTGAAAACCAAAAAGAAGCAAATTAATTAATTAAAATTAAAGAAAAAGAAGAGAGGCAATCCACCCTTAGGATCTGTTTGTTTTTGTCCTCTTTTCTTTTACTCTTTCAAAACCCTTTAAAAACATTGAGATTTTGAAAGGATACATTTCTTCTTTCCCACTGAAATGTTAATACTACTTTTCTTTTTCAATAAGATAATTCTCTACTTGCCCTCTAGGGCAGTTTTTACTTATGATTTCTTGAAATATAGTGTACAGAATTAAAAAAATGTTTTTGTTCTTAGGGCGTTCTAAGGATCTTAGTAATTTCTCCTTTTTTTCTTTTTTTCTTTTTTTGGAGGGCAACTGGGGTTAAGTGACTTGCCCAAAGTCACACAGCTAGTAAATGTGTCAAGTGTCTGAGGCTGGATTTGAACTCAGGTCCTCCTGACTCCAGGGGTGGTGCTCTATTCACTGTGCCACCTATCTGCCTGATCTTAGTAATTTCTCAACCTGTTTTCTAGGTTAGGTTTTTTAGTACCTAATATATTACATTTTCTTCTATTTTTCAATATTTTTATTTCTAATCTTTATTGCTGTTTTGTGGAGTCATTGATTTCAGTTTGGTCTATTCTAGTTTTCCGGGTGTTTCTTCTTTGAGTAAGGTTTGCCACTTTCTTTCCTAAGCTATTTATTCTCCTTCAAACTCTTTCCTCCAGAAATTATATATATTTTTTCACTTTTTGGAGGGGAGAGAGCAGGGCAATTGGGGTTAAATGACTTGCCCAAGGTCACACAGCTAGTAAGTGTTAAGTTCCTGAGGCTGGATTTGAACTCAGGTCCTCCTGAGTCCAGGACTGGTACTCTACTTACTGCACCACCTAGCTACTCCCAGAAATTCTATTTTAAAAATTCTCTTCCTTCCATTTCTTCCAAGTATTCATTCAGTTCTTGTGGAAAATATGTTTTTCCTCTTTAAATTTCTGTTTGTCATTTTTTAAAGTTCTTTGCCTTTGGGTGGGGCATATCATTAAACTTGCAGTAATTTTTGATAATGGTTGGTGTTTTCTTTGATTTACTTATATCCCTAGCTACAGTTTATTGATGGAGTCAGTATCTTCCTTCTGCTGTGCTTTTTGCCTGTAGATATTTTGGAGTTATTGTCTTCCAGGTTTGTGTCTTGAGTATCCCTGATGCCATAATAGCTCTTAGGGGTATTTTTAACTTACTTATTCTCCCAGGCTGACTCTAGAAATGTTTCATGGGTAGTTTGACTGGTGTACTAAATATGTAAATTATCTTAGGTAGTAGCACCACTTTTATTATTTTGGTGTGGCTCAACCATGGAAAGTAATTATTTTTCCTCTTATTAATTTTTTAAAAGAGTGTTTTATAGCTGTATTTATGTAAGTCTTGAATATTTATTGGTAGGTAAACTTCCAGATTCTTTATTTGTAGTTATTTTAATTGGATTTCACTTCTGTATATTTCCTCTTGTAATTTGTTAGAGGTGTATAGAAATTCTGATTATTTTTGTGGTCTTATTTTGTACCATCATTTCAATGAAAATAAGAAGCATCTCAATTTCTCTGCTGATTTGCTATGCTATTCTAAACCAGTCATCACAGAGAGATAACCTTGTCTCCTCTTTACCAATATTTATCTTTTGTTCCATCCTCATATTCTTCCTACTTTTAGAATTACATCAAAAGATATTGTAGAGAAGGGAAATCCTTCATTTACTCTTGTATTTACTAGGAAAGTTTCCAGTGTTTATTCATTACAAATTATGCTCAATATTGGCTTTAGACATGTACACATAATAACATTAATAAAAGGTGTTCTTGCTTAAGCCTATGATTCTAAACACCAATAAGTGCTGATTCATTTTCTCTGAAGGCCTTTTATGTATCTGTTTCTGTAATGATGTGGAGTTTTGGGGAGTTTTTGTTTATATAATTTATTATGCTATTTTAAAATCTGATAGTGAACTGTTCTTACATGCTTAACATAAAACTAATTTGGTTATAATAAGCAAAATTTTGAATATGTTGTTTTATTCTTTTTGCTAAGATTATATTTAATTTTCATATAAATATTATTGCAACTGATACTTAATTCTTTTTATCTTTCCCTTTTCCTCAGTTTCTATGTATGTTTTAATACTACATATTCTTATATGTGTTGTATATATATACATATACAAATACATAAATAGTGTAAGCTTTAGATGCTTCTTAAACTTGGATAAAATTCACTTGTCAATCCATCTGAACATTTTTGTTACACTTTTGTATTTTATTTATTTTTGATTTAGTAGTTGATTTTGCTTTCCTAATTTTTTTTCTGAGATTTTTTTTCTGGGTTTCAATTTCAATTCTGAAAAGGCATTCATAAGAAAATGAAAGTAAAAGAATGAACACAAATCTAGCAAAAATCTGATAGGAATGATATCATGGTGCTGAAGCTTGGAATAAACTGAAGTTTGTAAAATACTATGTACAAAAATAATTCAATTTTTTTTGGCATGTTGAGGACAAGAAAATTAGAATGGGAAGAATACTTGGTTCAGTAAATAAGATGATACTAGATGATGAAGGAAAAGCAAAAGTCCTCGATACTATGTTGTATCTTTTTTCTTTTTCTCATCTCCTCCAGGGAAATGATATCTGCATTAGGAAGGACAGGTAAAAATAAGGCTGAACAGCAAGTTAAAGCTTATGTTCCAATAGCGGAGAGGAGACATGAGTTCCTTCAGAATCCCAATGTTATTCAAGGGTAGCTTACAGAATGACATAAGACAAGAAGAGAAACTGGGACTGGTTTTATTTTGTTTTCATGAGAGGAAAGAAAAGGTGGAAAAAAGAAATAAAGGGAGAAAGGAGGAAGACAGAAGTGGAACTTGTTAGTTCTCATAAACTGTGCACATTGTCATAATCGATAAGCATAGAGAAAGGGCTGAAAAAAGCAGGTACTACATCAGCCTCACTCGTCTGAAATGAACAAAGGAAGGTTGAGCACATATACACACAGTCAATGAGTGTAGTTAAATTATAAGGAAAATAATTAACTTGGGAAAATACCTAAAACAATTTTTCTTATTATTATTAATTATTATTATTATTAATTATTATTTGCTTTTTTTGGAGGGCAACTGGGATTAAGTGACTTGCCCAAGGTCACATGGCTAGGTTTTGTGTTAAGTGTTTGAGGTCAAATTTGAACTCAGGTCCTCCTGACTCCAGGGCCAGTGCTCTATTCACTGCACCACCTAGCCACCCCTTCTAAAACAATTTTGATTGTGTGTCTGCTAAATAAGATATATAGGGAATTGATTCAAATTTATAAGAACAAGAGGCATCATCAAATAGATTAATGACCAAAGGATATGAACAGGCAGGTTTCAAAGGGGGGAAAAGCACTAATAACCACATGAAAAATTCTCTAAATCACTAATAATTAGAGAAATGCAAACTAAAACTATTCTGAAGTAGAAATCTACTACATTAGGGAAGAGCTGACTCAGGGCAGTTGCCCAACAGATTAATATTAATATTGGAATAAAATAAGACCTTTTTAGAGCATTCATCAGTTAACAAAAAGAGATTTGCTTAGCTATATTATGAGAAGAAAATTCAGCAAAGAAGACAGGCACTGAGGACATTTTTGTGTGTGATTTGTGTGATTCAGCTGAAGGAAGCTCGCTTGCTTGACTTGCCCATCATAAGTCAGCAGCCAAGCATCAGAATTTGGAGCTCTTTGTGGCTGCTTTGTACTTAAGTAATGAGGAAGTGGAATCAACGATCTGAGTCCTCTGGGTCAACCATCTCTCAAAAAATGCCCCAATACTTTCCCCCTTTTAAAAAATTATTTATTTGGTATTTCTTTTGCCCTGTAAAAACAAGTTTCAACATTTGTTTTTAAAATCTTGGACTTTAAATTCTCTCTCTCCCTCTCTACCTTCCTCACTGAGAAGGTGAGAAACTTAACCCAGGCTACACATGTGGAGTTATCCAAAACACAGCTCCACATTAGTCATGCTAGGAAAGAAAACAGGGAACCCCTCCCCCCCCCATGAAAAAAAAGAAAAGTAAGCAAAGCAAAAAAAAGTATGCTTTGATCTGCTTTTAAATTCCATCAGTTCCCTCTCTGAAGATGGATAGCATCCCTCACCATGGGTCCTTCAGAGCTCTCCAGGATCACACAATCCCTTTTAAGGAAAAGCTAGCCTCACTTGAATTTAGGGAAAAGCTTTGAATACACTCCTAATGCACTCCATACTTGGGTCTTCTGGGATTTTCCACTACTTAAATGGCTTTAGGGATGTTATTTTTCAACCCTGACCTCAGGCATTCAGGAAGCCTAATTCAGCACTAAAATAGGAAAAGGAAAACCAAAATAGTAAAAAAACAAAACCCCCAAACCCCCAAAACAAAAAAAATAATATAACAGTTCACTTAAGGAGTAGGTACATCCAGAAGAGTCACAGGAAGGACCGAGTTCTGAGTCTAAATAATCAGATCAATATTGTGGGTGATGACAGTTTTTTGCATTTCAGAGTAAAAAGAGAAAATTACAGTATAAAAAGGTGACCATAGGCATTACCACACTCCACCCAGCAGCTGTACAAGAACATGGGGGCCAAAGCAAAGATGATGATGATGTTTCTTAAATCACTAGTCTTCATTATAGGTCAGGGAGAATCGCCCATTATCATGACCCACTTAGCATTCCCAAGCTCACCAATTCAGGCTTCACCCCTCCTGGGAGCCCCTTGGAAATTTGGGGATAAAATACAAAACCGTTGCCCTGTTAGAGATCTTGGGGGGAGGGGACAGTTTTGCCATTTCTAAAATCTATTCTTTTTAAATTCTAAAGTTAAGTTCCTAGAATCTTAACCTAAGTGTCAGAGATAACTGAGCAGTGATAAACCATTAAGCAAAATGAGAAGTTCATTTCATGGTTCTACGACAATATGAATATTTGAATAAGAACTTTTGAAGACATAAATTAGAAGGGATGTAGGTTTTAGGGACATGCTGACAGTGACTCAGATGAGTAGTGTGGTTTGGCTATGAATGAAGCTTTTTTTTTCTTAAAGTCACCTGCAGTGATCTGTAATACATTGTATAAACTGGAGCTGAGAATATCATTGATGTAAGCAGTGGTATCACAAGTATTCTTTTGATAACTGCTAAGATCTGATTCCAATTATATTATGGTATAGGACTGACATAGATAAAACATTCATAACTCATTCTGCTCCTCAGCTGTCTACCTTAGTAGTCAGTGCTATCTGCCCTGCACTATTTCCCTTGGGTTGTATATAAGTATTTTTAATTTGTGATCCTGGAAAAATAAAGATACTAGAAAAATTTGCTCCACAGTCCGCAAGGGGAATGTGACCATCAATACATTTCTGAGTAGGTACAGCCTGCACCCCTTTGACAGTAGCATATTTATTAGCTTAACGAGTCTCTTTGTCTAAGACTGAATGATCAGAGTCACATCTCCTAGTTCCTAATTAGAATAATTCCACCTCTCCTAATATTCATTCTTCTCATTAATTGTTAACTAATCAGAGTTGATTGTCACCTTCAGAAACACCTACTCTTCCAAAGGCATACAGTAATTACATCTGAGTAATCACATAGGAGTTGTCATGACAATGACCATAGTATTCACCCAATTAGTGATATCATCTGAGCCCAGTTGTCTGGTGTTTCAGGGTTCTTTCTGGGTCTTAAGGGCTACCATAGTGATTTCAGGCCTCAGATTAAATGATATAACCTTTGTGAAACACCTAGCAGAGCTCCTGAGATACAATGGGTAGTCAGTAAATGCTGGGCCTCTGTCAGGGCACATAGAATCCCTGTTCTACAACATTTTGGTTGGGATTCCTTTGTTTTTCTGATGCTGCAACCTCACAACATGATTAAGGATGTTATTATTATTGTTTCTATTGATGTAGCAAAGATCACCCTGGTCCCTGTGACCTGAAGGCCAGAGCTGTTCTATTTCACCATTACTTCTTTCCCCCCACATTAAGGAAACTGGAAAATAGTCTGGCAGAAAATAGTTGTACACCAATATCTTACAATATTTACCAAAAAAGGTCAAATCAGATACTGTAACAAAAATGCAATATTCACAATGTCCATGGTGACTATAAATATGCTGGTGTAGTAGTGAATCACAAAATGTAACAGGCTCTCCACATGGAGAACAGAGCCAAAGCATTTATTCAAATACGAGAAAGCTGAGTCCCCAAACCAGAAAATCAAAGTCATCACAATAGCCATGAAATTAGTACACATAGTTAATGCAGTGAACACTCACATTCCCAAACCTTCAAAACAAAACAGGCTCCCTCAGGCAAAGATCCTCCTCTCCTCACTCAAGGGGGCTGCTCAGCTTCTACACTTCTCACTCTCAGCAGTTCCGGCTCCCAGCAGTTCTGGTTCCAAGAAGTTCTCAGCAGAAGTTCTGGCTGGCTCTCAGAAGTTCTGCCACCACAAGTTGGATTCTCAAAATCTCTCCCCTCTCCATCCTGGGCCTCTCCTTATCCATGACATTAGCTCCTCCCTGCCCCACCCCTTCCTCCTATGTCGGCAAGTTCATCCCACTGTGGGATTCACAAGTTCTGGGTTTTAATACTTGACACAATTATGAACTTGAAACTAAGTGCTAAGTACCTGTTAGCTTGCCAATACAAGGGGCATGGAAGATCTTCAAATCCGTTACCATTATAGATACATGACCTAGACATAAAGGCACATATAAATAAATTAGAAAAACATGTAATGCATTGCCTATCAGATTTAAGGAGAGAAAAATGTATGAATAAGAGATTGAGAACCTCCTGAGATATAAAATGAACAATTTTGATTACGTTAAACTAAAATGTTCATAAATAAAACTAATGCATGCAAGATGTGAAGAATAGCAGAAATGAGAGTGTGTGTGTAATTTTATTATCAGTTTCTCAGATAAAGGACTTATATCTCAAACATTTAGAGAACTTTATAAAATTTAGGAAAACAGAAATGAACTTATATGTTCTAAAACATTTGTAGCAATTCTCTTTGTGGTGTCAAGGAACTGGAAACTGAGGGGACGCCCAACAACTGGGGAATGGCTGAACAAGCTGCTATACGGCTGTGATGGAGTACTACTAAGAAATGATGAGCACGTTGATTTTAGAAAAACACGGACAGATTTGCATGAAATAATGAAGAGTGAAATGAGCAGAACCAAGAGAACATTGTATTTAGTAACAGTAGTATTGATTGAAGAGTAACTGTGAATGACTAAGCTACTCTGAGTTATATACATATTCAAATCAACTACAAAGAACCTATAAAGGAAGATGCTATTTATTTCCATAAAAAGAACTGGTATATAAGAGTATGGATAGTATCAGTGTGTGTATGTGTGTGCAAAGTTAACCATCTCTAGTGTGGGGTTGGAGGGAGGGAGGGAAACAGTTTGAAACTAAAAATGTGAGAGAAATTATTATTTTTCTCTTATATAAATAATCAATTTTTAAATTAGGACCAGGATTTTTTCAGAAGGCAATAGATTGTTCAGTCTCTGGGTATTCCACATAGATGTCTAAATTCCAGACAGTGTCTCAATTTGCTGGATATATAACTTTTTGGTCCTAGGTGGGAGACCCCACCCAACTAGAGAATCTTAGGTGGATCCCCTTTTGTCTAGGTTGCCTTTGGCAGGGAAAGTCTGAATGAAAGATGTCTTTCATGAAAGTCTTTGTCCAAGACTGAATGATCAGAGTCACATCCTCTAGTCTCTAATTAGAATAGGTCCACTTCTCATAATATTCATTCTTCTCATTAATTGTTGACCAGTCAAAGTTGATTGCCCCCCTTAGGAACATCTACTTTTACAATGGCATCTAAGTGTTGAATGGGTTCTATATGGGGCATTCAAGTGTCACTGACCCCTTTTGTTAATTATTTCTAACATGATTAATAAAATTATTAATTACTCAGAAACGGTGTCCTTCAAACTTATACATCAAAATCATAACAATAAATCAAATTCAAGACAAAAGAAATTATTAAATAAATTAAATAAACATTTTCTAAAAATGGTCCCAATTCCAAGTCCAAAAATGCCCCTTACTTTTGAATCTCAGGAATCCTGGTTTCTCCAGGCAATGCATTCCTTCTAGGCTGACTGGTTATACTATCATGCCTGTAAACCTGCAATCCAAGATTGAGCTTTAGGGTCCCATGTAGATTATCCTCTGACACCTGAAATTAAGGAGGATAAACAAAACAGAATGGAAATAAACACTCCAAAGGTCATTTCTCAGAACTGGAATAAAAGATGGAGAAAAGAGTAAGTCCATCTGGTTTTATCTGTTTCATTCATGGGTTTAGTCCAGAGGGTGCTCTGGACATAATACATAAGAGCAAAACTCAATTGAAAATTTGATATAAAAATGCAAAAGAAATATAAGGAAAACATTAAAGACTGATTGTAAGGGAATCACTAAGGTCAAAATGTTTACTTCTTATATATGAACATCTTATCATTATTCTTTTTTTAATTTTTTTTATTTGTTTTCTTGTTTACATCATTCATTTTCATTACATTTTTGAATTACAAATTTTCTCCCTCTCTTGCCCCTGCCCCAACCCTAAAACAGCAACCCCAATGTAAAGCCCCTCCCCTGCTCTGCTCTCTTACTTTCTTGTAGGGCAGGGAGGGTCTCCCTATCCCAGCCATTGTATATCTTAATTCCTAGATGCAGGTACTGCAGAACTTTAAATTCTAGATTCTTTCAATTCCTCCCTTGTCACACACCCCCACTGGAAGAACAATCAATTCAATACAGGCTGTGGATGTGTGATTATACAGGATATCTTCATAGTGGACATATTGTGACAGTGATCGTCTGTCTCTCCTTCCTATCCCTCCCCCACTTGTTCTGTTCTCTCCCCTGTCCCTGTCCCTTTACTGAAGTGTATGCTTCCAGCATCCCTCCCCCAGACCCTGCCCTCCCTTCCATCATCCCCCCTCTCATCCCCATGCCCCCTACTCTACTGTGTGGCATG
>JAQQSW010000518.1:0-30106 GCA_028646575.1 Pseudocheirus occidentalis | reverse complement strand
CAATCTGACTGGTGAAATGTGGTACCTCAGAGTTGTTTTGATTTGCATTTCTCAAATCAATAGTGATTTAGAGCATTTTTCATATGATTATAGATATCTTTAATTTCTTCCTCTGAAAACTACCTGTTCATATCTTTGGACCATTTACCAACTGGGGAATGACTTGTATTCTTATATATTTGACTCAGTTCTCTGTATATTTTAGAAATGAGGCCTTTATCAGAGACACTGGTTATAAAAATTCTTTCCCAATTTTCTGCTTCCCTTCTAATCTTGTTTATGTTGGCTTTATTTGTACAAAAACTTTTCAATTTAATGTAATCAAAATTATCCATTTTGCATTTGCTCTCTATCTCTTGTTTGGTCATAAATTCTTTCCTTCCCCATAAATCTGACAGGCAAACTATTCCTTGCTCTCCCAGATTGCTTACAGTATCAGTCTTTATATCGAGATCATGAACCCATTTAGCCTTTATTTTGGTGTATGGTGTAAAATGTTGGTCGATGCCCAGTTTCTGCCATCCTGTTTTCCCAGCAGTTTTTGTCAGATAGTGAGTGGGACTTAGCTTCTTTATTTGTAAAATGAGATAGACTAGATGATTTCTGAAATTCTCCCTTCTAACTCCAAAACACTGAAATGCTTAAGATGTTAAGATATTTTAATGGTAACAGAACATACTTGGAACTGAAAAACTTTAATGCCAAGGAAGAACTGTCTAATAATGGCGTCAGGTATCATGGAAGGCTTGTTGGGGAGATTTTGGAGCAGGCGTCCTCAAGTGAGACTAAACTATCAACTGCCTATATAAAAAACCATCCTTGTAAAGAAAAAAAGTGTGTGTGGTAGAACCCTTAGATGCCAAATCCAAGGAAAAGTCCACAGTGACTAAGCAGCAGTTATATAGCCCTAACCTGCATCTACAGAGGTTTGGGGCTGTATCTTTTAGGCTGCTACCCATGAAACTTACACATAAGCCAAGAAATTTTTAAAATTTTTTTATTTTTAAATTTTTTAAAAAGGAAAAAGAAAAAGAAGAAGGCCAGTTGTTCACAGCATCTAGATATATAGAAAGAATACTGGAGATCAGAGGCCCCAAGCTGGAATCTGGGTTCAACTTTTGGGCAGTCGCCCGTTCTCTCTAGCCTCAGTTTACTTCAGTTGTTAAATGATAGATTAGGAGTAAATGATCTTGCAGGTCTCTGCCATATCCAAATCCTCTGATCCTGCTGTAGTGGTAGGAGATTTAAGAGGCATCACATTCAACTTGTTTTTCTCTTATTTCTATTCTTAAGCAGCCCATTTCCTTTCTTAAAAAAAAGTTTATATTTATGTAGCCCTTTAAAATTTATAAAATGCTTTCTAAATATTATCTCATAATAAATAAATTCAGAGTGGGAAATAAAAACTCAATATTTCATTTGATCTTCACCACAACCCTGAAAGCCCATTTACAGACAGGGAAAGTGAGTCAGGGAGAGGTTAAGTGGCACCAAAGGTCACACAATTAGTAAGCATCTGAGGCTGGATTTTAACCCAAGTATTCCTTAGTCCAAAGGTACAGGTTATTATCTACTAGCCACCCAGCTCTGTGAAAACTATTCCCTTTCAGCCATGATTAGTATCATAGCCACCAGGTGCCTTCTCAACCAATGAGAAGGATTCCAAGCCACTCACCTCGCACCTCTTGAGCAACCTCAAGGTGCCTGGTCAATAGAGACTTGCTGCAGCTGAAGAGGGTGGGGGAATGCCTCAGATGAGCTGGAGGACTATGCAGATTCCTACTTCCCTGGAACAGAAGCACTAGGGCCTGCTTTCCACTGTGGAGAGGGCCCTGGACCACATTGTCACCTTTTCTCCAGAGGGATTCTGTGCACAGCCAGCTTGCGTTCATTGTGCTTGCCCCAATTGCCTGAGTCAGGTGTTCTCAATGAGACTCAGCCGTCACAATATGAGTCCAGGCACCACCTGTGGGAGACAGGGTGGGGAGGGGAGGAAACCTTGCATGAGCACAGCCTTCCCTACATAAGTTCAGGCTTTTGAGCTGGGCCCTCTATGGTTTGTTTGCCGTGAAGAATGTGGAGAAGGGTCTTTGGAGTCAGACTAGCTGGGGCCTCTAAAGGGACATGGTGAGTAGCACTAGATGGATGGATTCTTAACTTGTACTCTTTGGATGGATTCTATAAGGTCTGTGAACTTGGATACGAGGGGGGGTAAACCAAACCCAAACTTTTATCATGTCTTTACTTTTATGCTTTTATCATTCCTCATTTCCCTTTGTAATCCAATGTATTTTTCTTTTATGTATTTAAAATTATCATCCTGGGAAGGGAATCATAGGCTACACCCAGTGCTAAAGGAGTCCATGATGGATAAAGGAGTAAGGACCCCTGCACTAAGTGAAGAAGACAGATGTGCCCTTGTTATGTTCTCTTGCTAAGCCAAAACCTCTTTCTTTTCTCCATAGCCCTGGCCCACAGCTTCCCTGGCTCTTCTGCCTTGTGGCCCTGGTAACTTCTGCAGTGGTTGGTAACTTCTCAACTACCAGCTTCCCAGGTACATTGGCTGCTGTTTCTCTTCTCAGTGTCAGTAATCCCCTTCCCCCTTTTCTCCTAACTCTAGGTAGAAATTCTCTCTCACACACACATACCCTCCCCAACCTGAGGATGGAAGAAACAATTGTGTTATTCCCTCCCCTCTGGTTTTCAGGCACAGTCACTTGCTATGATGATGAAATGAAGATTGGATTTCCTGCAGATCTTGGCAACAAGTCTTGGCAAGCATATGTGGTTGGTAGGTCTTGTTGATTAGCTAATTGGAACCATCTAACTGACACATTATTTTGGTATCTACTGCATGCAATACCTTACTGTAGCATACAAAGATGGAAAGATGACCAGCCCTGACTTGAATGAGTTCTCTGGGGTGTGAATGTTTCAGTACTTTGTTAACAGCTGCAACATCCAAAGGATAGCACAATCTCTATAAAGCTGGGGAAGGTTGGGAATAGGGGTGAGTCAGTTCCCAGAGTGGAGATGCCCCTTCATGCCTTTCCTGGAAAAGATAATTTGCTACACAAGTCTTCATGTGCTTTGCCTTCAGGTTAGTTGATTCTTTAAAAAAAATTACACGCAAATTAATCCATTTAGAAAAACAGTTGAATTGGGAGTCTTTGTGGGGCAAAGTCTACATTGAATATTCACCAAAATCAGGTACTTTGCTGAAACTTCTGTGGTACTCTGGGCTTTTTTCTGATTGACTCTCTGGTTCCTCTAGATTCCTTTGGCAATGAAATCTTGAGTTGTACCCATGTTATGACCTCAGAAAACCTCATCTTGAGAGCCATGTATAAGAGTTGTGCTGAAATGGTGGTAAGTGTTTGTTATGGGGGGAAAAATTTGAGCCACTTCTGAATAGGGAGGCTATTTTGGTTATGGCAAATGAGAAATCACTGAGCCATCAAAAGAGATGTTAGAATAAATATTACAGGTGGCAGAGAAAAGCCATTATCTCTTTTAACAGGTATATAATAAGGGATGAGGTCAATTATATTAACCAGTCAATAGCTAACTCTCTGTGATTTATCGGTGATTATCATCCCTAACAAAAACCTGAGGAAGCCTTGGAAACCATATATCCAAGTTGTCCATGCTATAAGCCATTTTTAAATATTGTGAATAGCATACCAAGAATAAACTGGCTAATGGTAAGTTTGGCGTAGTGCTTCTAATTCCTCCACTTACTAAGACTGTAGGCAATTCAATTCCCTTTCTGAGTTTCTTGTCTACAAAGTAAGGTGATTATACTAGATACCTAAATCCTGTGATCCAGGTTATTAACATTCTTGTTAAGTAGGTACAGTAAGTATTTCTTTATGAGGAGCTAAACTATACGTAGTCACATCAATTTGTTCCTATGTGCTTTATCCTTCTTTGGTGATGCTAACACTAATTTGACTAAAGTGAAATTGGACACATCTTGATCAGTAGAATAATGGGGGGGAGGGAGTTGGAAATTGCCTGATGTTGGTTACAAGCAAGTAGAGAAGAACAATTCATTCCTTGTTCTCTCCTCAAGGTCACTAGAGAAATAAATTTTCAGATTGCAAAGAATCTGGGAAATAAGGTTAAAACATGAAAGCAGATATCAAAGGTGTCAGGCATGGCTTGGAGGGTGAGATGTAATTCTTAAACTTGTCATGGGGTTATATATTCCTAGTTTGAGCGATAACAAAGGTAGAACTGCAGATCTAGCTCTGGGTACTTAAGGACCCAAAACGATACTGGGCTACTTCATTAGAGGGGGAAAAACACAAACTGTAAACTCAGTGGTTCAGGAGCCCTTCTACTAAAAGGTACAACATCAACAGACTATCTGAAAGGCTTAATTGTTCATAGGACTTCCCTCTTGATGTTCAAAACAAAATTTTCTTCAAGTGAAGTGATGGGTTTATTCCAGGCCTCTGAGAATACAAAATCTTTGATCCAAGAGTTGTTACATCAGAGCCAACTGTGTCTTATGCTTTGTCTGTATCCAGCGTGGTACGTATCAAGTGAATCTCAAATTGCTGCCCAACAAGACTATGAACAACCAGGTTGTAATGTACCGGGTCAGCTGTCCTGCCGCACAAGCTGATGAGGTTCTAGGTGAAATATTACCAGCCACAAACTGCACCAAGGATTTCATGTCTGTGAGTATGGCAATCTTCCCCAACTGATGGGCATCCCCTTAATTTCCAGTTTTTTGCCATCACAAAGAGAGCTGCAATAAATACAACCCCAGAAGTGGTATTACTGGGTCAAAGGTTATGCAATTATTTATAGCCCTTTGGGCATAGTTCCAGATTGCTCTCCAGAATGCTTGTATCAGTTCACAGCTCCACCAACAATGCATTAGTGTTCCAATCTTTCCACATCCTCTCCAGTATTTGTCATTTTCCTGTTTTGCCATCTTAGCCAATCTGGCTGGAGAGAAGTGGTACCTCAAAGTTGTTTTGATTTGCATTTCTTGAATCAATAGTAATTTAGAGCATTTTTTTCATATGCTTATAGATATCTTTAATTTCTGCCTCTGAAATCCCATTTATCAATTGGGGAATGACTTGTATTCTTATAGGTTTTACTTAATTGTTTGAACCTCCTGACTCCAGGGTGGGTGCTCTATTCACTGCACCACCTAGCGGCCCCAACAATTTACTTTTCACAACAGCTGCCTTTCTGGCTTGGGGGTCAGAGCTCACAATGAAACTTAAACTGATTAATCAAATCTTCGACAAAAGATTGCAGAACCTGTTCCATCACAGAACTCTGGTTCTCTATTTTAGGGGAGGTGATCAAAATCCCCAGACTTGACTCCAAAATTGTTGTATTGTGAGACTTAATGGGTCTCTCATGGGAAACCACGAAATGATTGTTTGTAATCTATCTTCCCCCTTCCTTCTCCAGCTATGATTTAAGCATGTAACCTGTGCTTTTACTTCACCTAGGAGAATATTTCTCACTCTGAAACTACTTTATTACTGGTTCTCCTTTCTCTAGGCCTGCTTTGTGCCTATCCAAGCATTCTCAGATTAGAGATTGACTCAATAAAAAAATTTGTCAACAAACCCTTTAAGACTTTAGGTACCTTAAGATGAACCTAGGTACCTTTTTACCTCTAAGATTTTAAATTTCCTAGTCCAACATCAATCAAACATTTGTTAAGTGCCTACTATGCATCAAGCACATAACTTTAGAGACTGGGAAGCACAGAAATTCATTGACCTCAGTTTCATTAGCTTGTTACTAAAACAGAGCAAAGGCCTGGGGTCTCCTAGTTCTTTGTCTAATATTCTTTCCTCCCTTATATCATATTTCCATTGTTGGAATTGGGACCTCATAGGTGGACTGACTTGAACTTTGTGTTTTAATGGAACTATGCTAGACTTAGAGCCAAGAATAACTGCATTTCAATCATGCCTTTCATACTTACTAGCTAGGACAGTTTGGGCAAATCATTTAACTTTTCTAAGCTTCAGTTTCTTCATCTGTACAATGATGGTAATAACTTTTAGTTCCTACCTTACAGAGTTGTTGTGTGGATCAAATGAAAATGTATATACAGTGTTCTGTAAAGTTTAAGAACTGTATAAATATCATGTACAATGTTGTTTTTCTTTAGAAGCTAGAAAAAAATTTTTTTTCCTTTCAGGTTTCATTTTCACAGATCCTACCCAGTTTTGATGATGAGACTATGGTATGTTATTCTTTTTCTTTTTTTTTTTTTAATTAAAGACTTCAAGGTAGTTTGCATTTCTCTGCTTTTGGGCATTGTCTTATTTAAAAGGGCTTTGGGTTTAACCTTGCCTGTAAGAATTTAGACACAAACATCTAAGAAGGCTTTTTGATTTCAGGGTAGAGAACCTCAGGTGGCTTGGACTGTCATTGTGGGTGACAGCCCCAGAACACAAACCCTTACGCTTCAGGAAGCCATGCAGCAGGGTTACAGTTTCGTCATTGATAGCAGTAAAATCATCTTACAAGTGTCCTTCAATGCTGTTGGAGTCTTGCACTATGAGGTGTGTGTGTGTGTGTGTGTGTGTGTGTGTGTGTGTGTGTGTGTGTGTGTGTGTGGCAGTAATTTTGTTTTTCTTTGCTTTGGTCTGGACCTGTGATTCCATTAGTATAAAGAATGCTAGGTATATAAACTCCCTCCACAGATATGGCTGAACATTACCAACTAATCTCTTACTCTTAAATTTGCAGTTCCAAGTCATCTGCCTGTGACTGAATAACCAGTATACTCAAGAGTTAAACTCAGGTCTTTCTACTTAATGGTTGACCCTCTGTCCATTATGTAACACTGGTTACTCACTATATGAGGGGCATGTAGTCTTGCTCATATTTTGTGAATGCCAATTACCCACTAATCATTAGTAATTCATACCTTTGTAGACTTCTTCCCACTACTATTGGTGCTGTTTCTTTAATAAAATAAAATTTATGGGGTCAAGCAAATTTTCATGCTCATTCAACTGACATTTCTGAAATGCTTAATGATATTACAATTCCTTCATATAAAAAGTGCTCTAATTTTATAAAGTACGAGGTACTTAGTTTCTCACCTATAAAGAAAGCCATTACACCCAAATGGTTAAACTTTATCTGATCCAATTTTTATGCTTCTGCATGTGGATTAACTGTGCTATTGATGCTGTAATAGAATGTCGATTTAAATTCAACATTTTTTTTAACAGCAAGAAAACAATCACCTGTATACTGTGGCTCTCACGCTTACACATGGAACTCCTCATCAGAGGATTAGCCTCTTTTCCCGAATGGTTTGCATATTAGGTGAGGCCACTGGAAATTAAGAAAACATTTTTAGATGACAAACTTGTTTAAGATTGACATAAGTAATACTGATCTTTCTTTCAGGTCCAGTCACCTGTAATTCAACACACATGACTCTTATTATTCCAGAGTTTCCAGGATCATTGATGGCCATAAATATAGGGAATCATAACGTTCCCATAAATTTGTCAAAGACCAGTGGTGTTACTGTAGAGAGAAGAAATGGCTCAAGATTACATTTCAGCAAAAGAATTCTGAAATCTAAAGTATGTTTCTTATGTTTTGCATGATTTCAGTTGTTTAACTGATATTCTCAAGAACTAGAAGGGAGAGAATTTAGAACTCAAATTTTTTTAAATGTTGAAAAACTTTAAAAATGTAATTGGGAAATATTTAACAAAATAAATTTAAATATATATTAAAGTAAATTTCCCTTAAATATATGCATACACATATACACACACACACAAAGTAAGTTTCCCTTAAATCAGGACAACTTTTAGCTTATAGTACGTCCTCTAAAAGGAAGAAGGGATGTTTGGACCTTTCTTTAAAATGAAGAGATTTGACTAAATGTCTGCACCTAAGGTCACCTACAACCCTAAGATCCTTGGAAGCTACTGTTTTTGACCACTTAAAAGATTCAAACATAATAACAGCTCTCTGGTACAGTGAATGACTTGTTTACTCTATAAGCGAATTTTCCTGGTAGCCTAAGGTCATATACCTCTCCTTCCCACTAAGTAGCAAAACTTATATTTTTTACCCTTAGTGGAAATCCATCTAAAATTCAGTATTAAAGCAGAGAAATCTTTTCTTGATGATTTGTTCACTGCTAATAACATCTGTCCTCATTATGGAGTTATAATTCACTATAACTCCTTATGGCCTCACTTCCACCACTTACTGGATAACCTTAGACAAGTTGTCTAACCTTTCTGGGGCTAGGTATCTTCATCTATAAATGATGTAAATTAGACCCAGTGACTTGTCAGGTCTCTTCTAGCTCTCAGTCTAGGACCCTGTGTTTCTGCTCTGAGTGAAGACTGTGGAAGGATGTAGGGACCTGTAATAGGCTTTGTGGCAGTGGGCATTTCTCCTCACACCAGTACCCTCTAGTCATTTGTTTAACATTATTGGCTGGGTAAAGACCTGAGAGAGGTTTTGCCTCTCTTTTGAAACAGAGTAACTGACTTTTGATAATCACTCACCCATTTTCCCAGAGTGTCCAAGCCTTTGAGACGATGCAGTTCAACCCTCTCATTTTAGATGAGGAAACTGAAGCCAGAGAAGTAAAGTGAGGTGTCCATGGTCACATAGCTAGTGAATGTTTGAGCCAGGAATTAAAGTTGGGCCTTCTTGCTCTTAAGTCTAATAACTGCTCTACTATTCCCATGCTTGCATTTCTATGTCCTCAGAAGAGTGGTGTGGTGGGAAAGAAAAGGTTATTCTTCTGTTGTATATGGTCTCTGCTTCTCCCGGTCTCTTATATTTAACCTTGGATAGGACTTAAAACATTCATCACGCAGAGGCATCATTGTACTAAGGGAACGTCATCCCTGCCCTTGAGAAGCCTCCAGATTTAATGAAATGATCTAGAGTCCTTTGACCTGGTGACTTAAAAAAACAACCCTGAGTTTTGCCTTCAGTGTTGACCTCTTGTAATTCACACTAGTCCTGATGACTAGTTCCGAGTCCTTAAGTTATTTCTTCTTTTCAGGTGTCTGAGAACGGTGCAGGTGTTCAGTTTTTCTTACCCTCCACAAAGCTGACTTTTCAGTATTATGGGGACATGGTGTCTGTGATCATCCATCCTGGCTTCTGTGAGTTCTCTGTTTCAGTAGGTGAGGATATCATTTGATACTGACTTTGTCATTTTGTTGTGTGTGGTTTTTATTTTCCTCCTCTCCATTTCGGCCTTACCAGGTTTTATGCACATATAATTCGAGTGAGTTACCCAGAATTGAAGGATGTTAAAATTCTTTCAAAGCAGTCAGACTACTAGGAGTCTTAAAGCATCATTTTATCTGGTTAGACTCTCCAGTAGGAAGAGGTGAAAGGAATAAGCATTTCCAAAGTGCCTATTACGCTTTTAGGCCCTTTATAATTATTATCTGATTGATCCTGAGAATAATCCTAGGAGGTAAGTTGCTATTATTTCTGTTTTGCTGTTGAGAAAACTGAGGCTGATGGATTAAATGACATGCCTAGGGTCACACAGTAAGTATCTGAAGCTAGATTTGAACATGGATGTCTCTGACTCTCAAGGCCCAATGCTCTATCTTTCCTTAACAAAGTAACTGAAAAGTTATTGGCTCTTAAAGCTTATTCAGTAGACCAATTTTTCCTCTCTGTAAACTATAGTTACAGATGGCACATGTACCCCGGATGGCTTTATGGACTTTGAAGTCTACAGCCACCAAACAAAGCCAGCATTGAACCTGGATACCCTCCGAGTAAGAGACACAGCCTGCCAGCCGTCCTTTAAGGATCCCTCTCGGGACATGGTTCGTTTTCACATACCCCTGAATGGGTGTGGAACGAGAGCAAAGGTTAGTAATGAGGAAGGGTAAGAAGTTGAGACCTGTCCCTCTGCAAGTTAATTAGTTACTAATAAATTCTTCCTTTAAACTGTCCTGAAGTTTGAAGGAGACCAAGCTATCTATGAAAACGAAATCCATGCTCTTTGGGCAGACGTCCCCTCAAGCAAAATTACTAGAGACAGTGAATTCAGGTAAGAGACTCTCAGTTTAGTGTTAGATTCCTTCTAGGTCAGTATCAAGCTAAATTGCTCAAGTAGAAACACTTACCTTCGAGTCTTCTCTTTCCCATCCTTACCCTCCCTTAGTCTGACAGTGAAATGCTATTATAGCGGCACGGATGTCTCGGTCAGAACAAATATCAGTGGTCCTCCTTCTCCAATTGCTGCAGTGAAACCAGGACCGCTTTCCTTAGTCCTTCAAATCTATCCAGGTAAGAGTAAGACAAATGTTTCCAAGGGCATTATGTGGTACTTGAATTCTCCAATGCAAGTCCAATTTCCTTTTATTGGTCCCTTTTCCATAACCTATGTCAATTTCAGTCCCTGTTGGTGAAGTGACCTTTTGCCAACTTGATTTTATATAATCTTGGTGATGCTTGAATAGCTATTGTCACTATTATTCTTAACAATACTAGTACGCTATAGTAACCTAACATCTTTATGGTGCTTCAATACTTGTAAAGCAATTTAAATATTATTTGTTCGACTTTGGCAACAAACACATTATGTTACGGGTGCTATTATGGAAGCAGCTGGTGTCACAGTGGAGAGACTGCTAGGCCCGGAGTCAGGAAGATTTGAGTTCAAATAGGGCCTCGCATATTTACTAGCTGTGTGGCCCTGGGCAAGTTATTTAACCCCTACCTGCCTCAGTTTCCTCAAATATAAAAAATGAGATCATAACAGCAGCTACTTCCCAGGCTACTTGTGAGGAACAAATTTGAACATTTATAAAAAAAAACTGAACACAGTGCCTTATGCTATGGTAAGCACATAATAAATGCGTATTCCTTTCCCTTCCTCCTATTATTTATCATACCATTTTATAACTGGGAAAACTAAATCTAAGTGACTTTCCCAGGGTAACACAGCCATTAAATAGTTGAGGCAGAATCTGAGGTTGGGTCTCCCTGAATCTCATCTGGTACTTTACTATACTACTTGACTACTCTGGTCTTAAAACTGTTCTAAAATCCTACCAGAAATTGCCCCTTTTTTCCTAGACGAGTCTTATGCGCAGCCATATAGGGATGATCAGTACCCGATAGTCAAATACCTTCGTCAACCGATTTACATGGAAGTACAAGTTGTAAACAGAAATGACCTGAACATCAAGCTCGTTCTAGATGACTGCTGGGCAACATTAACTGTGGATCCTACATCTCTTCCCCGATGGAATATCATTGTCAATGGGTAAGGCCTTTATAAAATACCTTCCAGCAAATTCTTGGGGGCAGAATTCTGATGATTAAATTAACAAGCCACCTATGAAATCACTCCAAGTCACTCAGGTTCATAGGAAAGGTAAAGCTGGACTGCCTCTGAAATAAATGGTTGAAAACAGCATTTACTAGGCTCTTATTATGTCTTGAGCACTAGGGATACAGTAAAACAAAACAAAAATGGCTTCTGATCTCAAGGAGCCTGCATCTAAAGAGGAAGATAAAGCATATAAGAGAATGATGGCAAGGGAAAGGAACTTTCCTCTGGAAAGGGACAGAAATAGGCACACAATCCAGCCAGGAATTAGACAGTTGATTTGATAGTGGTTCATAGCACCAGAACCGGGAAATGGGGGGGAAAGGAGAAATATCAGTTGGCTGATAAGGACACTATGGATGAGGTGACCAGGAAAGGAGGGAGTGAAGTAAACCCTGGCTAAGGCTTTCCTCACATAGTGGCTTATGAAAGCAGGGACCCAGGAAAGAAATTCCTCCAAGGCATAGTTTTGGATGTAGGCAGCAGGTATTGAGTTCTCTGGCCTGACCCAGGATGGGGACAGGGACAAGCATAATTGGATGACTTTTATTTCAAGTTTTTTTTTCTCTTAAATCTAAGAGTGTGCTCAGAGCCAGCATATCCTCTTAAATGCTCAAACAGCAATGGAAGCTGGGGTTGGTGAGCATAGGGCTTCAAATAGTGCCTTGGCACATTTGCTTAATAAATGCTTATCAACAGACCAGAGATGTATCTCTTGGAGTGGCTAGAAGTTCTGTAATAAACCTCCATCTAAACCCAATGGTATAAAATTCAAATAGAAATCCATGCATAAGGATCCCCAGGCCTCCCTGACTTAGTTATAAAATGTAATATTTATATAATCTTATTTATATTTATTTTGTTTAATATTTCCCAATTCAAGCTGTACCAAGCACCTTGAGTTTGACAGGGGTCAAATGATGATGCATGTCTCTTGCCTCCTAGCTGTAATTATACACTGGACAACTACCGCACAAAATTCCACCACGTAGACTCTTCAGTGAGCTATCCCAATCACTACCAAAGGTTTGAAGTGACGAGTTTTGCCTTCGTATCTGGTGGCCAAGCTCTCTCTAGCCTGGTAAGTGATCTGTGCCTCGACCCTCCCGTGAGATGGGCCATGAGACTGGCTAAGCTCCTTTTTCCCTTTGCTCATTTATGTTTTTTAGATCTATTTCCACTGTAGCGTCTTGCTCTGTGACCAGCTCTATCCAGATTCTCCTTTGTGTTCAATGACTTGTCCTGGGTCATCTAGGATGAAAAGAGGTAAGTACTTACAGGCTTTGGGACAGGCCTAAAGTTCTAAAATCTTTGCCCTCCTTAGGAGGTAAGAATTTCTGCTGTTCCTTGATCTTTAACTGACACTTTTGTGCTTTCATATAAGCTATCCTCAACTGAGACGAATGAAAGTTCAAGAGGCCGTTTCTGGGTAATAAACAATTTATTAATTAGGCTAGCAGAACCAATAAATTGAGGTCAGCGGTTCTCTCCAAAGCCCCACATGGAGGCTGCTTGAATGTTTAAACACCTTTGGAAAAGGGATTGTCCTTGGGATGGAAATCAACTCTGGTTAACAACTTACAAGAGAATGAATATTATAAGGAAAGTTTGGTTTATTCTAATGAAGGGCTGGGGTCCAGGTGGAGGGGGGGAGGGGGAGAAAAAAAAAACATGACTTTGATCGTGTCACTCTTAGACAAAAAGAGTCCTCTCCACCCAGATCATTCCACCTCCAGCAATCTATACAAAAGGGTCTATTTTCTACCCATTCCTACCAGAGTAGAACAATGGTGGGATTACAGTAAGAATTCCACCTGGATAAGATGGTCTGGGTGGGATAAATTTTGGGGAAAGGTCAGAAATGTCCTTGAGAGGTTGGGCTTTGAATAAAAAAAGAGGTTCTGGGTTGTATATAAAATTAGTTATTAATAATAGGAAAAGTCATTTTGTCACATCTTTTTTAGTTTATTGCTGTCTTTAAGGCACAAATGCACATCTTCCACAAAGGCTTCTCTGATTCAGCTGAAGGGGAGGAATTGTGGAGTTCTTTTCTTCTCTTATTCCTTAGACTTTCCTAGAGCATTTCATTTAGATTTCTCCTTTATCACTTTCCAGTCATTTATCTGTTATTCTGCCCTGTTCCCCAGACTACACTTCTCACTGGACAGGTCCTTCGCATCTTTATATCCTCAGCACTGAATGCAGTACCTATCACATCTGGCACTTATTTAAAAAAAAAAATTTTTTTTTAATTCCCAATTATATGTAAAAGCAATTTTTTACATTTGTAGTGTGTGGGTTTTTTTTTTTTTTGAGTTTCAAATTCTCTCCCTCCCTGAGACAGTAAGCAATTTGATATAGGCTATACATATGCAATCATGCAAAACATATTTCCATATTAGTTATGTTGTAGCACCTTTTAAGAAAAATATTTACCTACTTTAAATATGTATTTAGTTATTTGCCTTGCTTTATGAGGTCCTTAACCTTGCCTCTTAAAAAAAACCTGGAGGGTAAATTACTTGCCTAGAGCCATAAAATAGTTGTTTAAAGAAAATCTCAAGGATATCATCTTACTGTAGAACCATTGTTCTGAATTTGCTTTAGAGGCTCATCAGTGGATCTTGTCTTCTGTAAACAGTCATAATTTCCACCAGAATCAAGAATAAGAAATACATTGGAACTCATTTAAAACACAAGATCAAATAAGTAATGTTTCCACTAGTTCTAATAAACACTTATAGCTGTCTGCAGAGGACAAGGCATTGTCCGTAGCACTTGTTCTCATAAATCCTGTATCGATCATTAATCTGGATGACCAGATGGTTACACTAAATGTGTGTGTGTGTGTGTGTGTGTTCTTTCTTTCTCCCAAAGACATCACTGAAGAAAAGTCTACGATAGCAAGTCTTCCTGGACCTGTATTTTTGGTATCAGATCAGGCCCCCTCACTTAGAGGTATGCCACAAGGGATCTGGAGAAATTTATTTTATTTACTTGAGTTATTTAACTTTAGGTTCAAATATTATCTTGGTCTCATTCCTAAACCAGTTAACTATATGTTTACAAAAGTACTCATCTGATTAAGAATTAACCTCATCCTAGATCCATATTAGCAAATGAAAATTTAAATGGGAAAGGACTGTGTCCGACAATTATTGGGCTTTTTAATATGTTAATATTTATTATGATAATGTAATTAATACTCAAGTTGTCCAAAAAGTTTAACTTATAATCCACTATGATTAAAACTAGCAGTGCTATCCTTTATTGTGGAAGCTTTGAAGAATGATGATGTTTTTTAATTTTAATTTATTTTGATTTAATTTAATTTTAAATTTTCATGTAGATATGACCTAAAATCTGATTCTTGAGCCTGTCTGCCTTATCTTTTAGGACCCATGGACACTGAAGGACCTTGGTATGAAAGAACAAGTATTGCCCTTCACGTAGGGTCTATCCTAATAGCAGAGATCTTTGTTGTGGCAGTACTTTGTCTGGTTAAATGCATTCCAGGCAGGACAAGAGCTGTGAGTTAACAAATGAGTTACTTAATAAAGTCATCCAAGTATCAGTTTTATTTTGCTTCTTAAGAGTGAAGGTAACTGTATTCAGGGTTATAGTAAACCACTGTCCTCTTTCTATAACTCCCTGCGTGTATGCTGGAGACTGCCTTCTAAAACTTTTATTTATTCATTTGTTTCATCAGTACTTATACTAGACAAATGTAGCATGAGTTATAGAACTTGTTTAGCTGGAGGAAGAGAAATATTTGCAGTTTATGATTAAATCCCAACTCCTTTTTCTTCTACTTCTTATTAGACTTTTCAAATCCTTCTTGAGCTCCTCCAAGAAGGCTTTTTGTGCTTCAGGCCAATTCATATTTCCCTCTGAGGTTTCACGTATTGACCTTGTTGTCCTCTCCTGGATTTGAGTTTTCATCTTTACTGTCACCAAGATATTTCTCTATGGTAACTGATTTATTTTATTCTTCTTGCTCATGTTGTTTGCCTTTTTTCTGGCTTTTAAATTTGATCTCTGCTTCTAGGGTCCAGGGGCACTATCCCAGAATTCTTGTGCTGGGGGTTAGGGGCCTGGTTACTATGTTGGGGCCTTAGGTGTTGCAACTGGATGTTGTAGTAGTCTTGTGTTGAGCTGGAGCTGTGTTGTATAGTTGTGCCTAGTGTTGGCACTTCCCTGCTCTACCACCCTGGGGCTCAGGATCTCCTGCTGGTCCACTGAGGTGGGGCTTGCTGCTGACTTGCTGGGATGTCTCCAGTCTGTACTGATCCCCTTCAGTCACAGCAAGAGGGACTCTTACCATGAGTCTTCTGTACCCCATCTTTCTGCTGGCTCTACTATTTAAGGATTTTTCCTGGGGCAATATTCTCTGGGTTTTTCAAGGTCAACAAGGGAGGGTGAGAGCAACTTACTCCGCTATCTTGGTTCCCAGAAGTTTAAATAGGTGACTTTCAAATATTCATTCTGTGGGCTGATAGCCCCAGGAGTAGTTGCCCTGTGCAGGATTGCAGTCAGTAATAAGGAAGCTAAAGATGCTATGTTTTGTGACTTTAAAAAAAAACAAAAAAATCAAACAGCAATGCAACTTCTGTGAAATCTAACCCCTTCCTCTTGTCATGATGGGGTTGCTAATAGAGTTTATTATAGTGTGGACATTAACTGAACTGGTTAGCATGAGGAGTTTCCCATCTTTGCACATTCTTCAGCGCATCAAGGTCTTTAAAATCCACTAAAATACTCAAATATTTCTTTTACACCTCTTCTATCTTGGACTAGTGAAAGCATAAGTCATCTCCCTAATGGCAATTTCTTAATGGTAAGTATCTACAACTCTTCCTAAGAGGAAGTGTGGCATTCTAACCTTATTGCTAGCTATGAGCCTTGACTCTTATCCAACGCGTGGGCTTCGTCTCCTGGTTTTTGCCACCTGTTGCTTGCTAAGCTTGCCAACTATCCTGTATTTGAGTTTGATAAAGACTATTAAGGCATTCTACGGGAGACCCCGTTCCAGGCAAAGACATTCATAACTCTCCTTTAAATGTAGTCTTTGAGGACCCATGTAACTGTACCGTTTTTTTTCACGTCCCTGTCTGTTTTTCTTAAGGATAACATGAGAGAATTTTGTTAAATACCTCTGTCAAATATTTCTAGCACTTTCTTCTGATCTACCAGGCTAAATCCTGTCAAAAAGAAATGAGTTGGGCTCCATGATCTCTCGGTGACAGCCGTGTTTACTCTTGCTGATTCCTCTTTGGGGATATTCATTAACTATACCTTTGATAATATGTATGTTCTACAATTTTTCTGGCAACCAATGGCTCACCGATCTATACAATGGATCTTCTGTATTCTTTACTTTTTTTAAAATCGAGATACTTGTCCAATAGTTTTTTTTCTTTCTTGGAAAAAGCGATAACTTAATAAACGTGTGTTGATAATGAAAGAATAGCAGGTTTATACATGAATTCATGAATTTCTGTTGTATATAGTTTTTTTTCCTTAAATACTACTTTCATTTTCCACAGTTCTGCGATTCTCACTGACCAGGTCTAAAACAATCACATTCACCGGTTCCTTGCTACCTAAGACCACTGTTTATCTGGGTCAGATGACTAAATTGATCAAGAGCATCTTGGCACTCTCATTCTCACCTTACTTAGGTTAAAAATTCCATGAGTCATTATTAGTCTACCATTTCTAGTGCAGGGTTAATTCTCTTTGGCTAAAAAGACACAAAATAAAAATTGAATAGGTCTGTCTCCTCTGTGAAGAGGCACTGTACCATCTCTTCTCCAGAAGAAAGTTATTGTACTGAGCTTGTCTCTTTATCTGAATTTTTCTTTTGATGGGGTGCTTTTGGGTGCTTGTGCTTGGAACCCAATTCCAAGATCACATTTCTCCCTAATTTCAAAATGCCATCCCTTATAGTTTTCTCTCCAGCCCAAGGACAATAAAACAAACTGTCTTTCCCCATCACGAGAACAAGCTGACCTCTGAAGAAATTGTCTTGTAAAAAACAGGACTATTTTGTAAGATAGAATTACATGAGTATTGATTCTCAGTCATCATATTCAATCCAGAGGTCAAGCTATAGACATCAACTCTCAAAGCTATCTTGCTACAGATGTTAACAGACCAAAAACACACCCCTGAGAAACTCCTTCCCCTGGTTTCCAGTAGTGAATGATGCCACTGACCAAGGCTGCTGGTCTATGGGGGTATTTGGTCTTTTAGACAAATTGGGTGGGTGGGGTCCCTGAACCTTTTAAACCACATCACTTCTTTGGCACCCAAGGGTGGGGCACAGTCTGAAGTCTCAAGCATTCTCCAAGTCAAAGTAAACTTCCCCTCTCCTCACCCTGTAGTCGGGTTTCTCCCCTCAAGCACCTAGGAAGGCTTGCAGGGACATTGGGTCGAGCCTGCAACAAACTGACAGAATTCCCTCTTGATGAGGGACAGTTGGTTTTGGGAACACCTGTGGGTTATTTTTCTCCCTCTTCTGCCCCTCCTCCCCTCTCATCTATAGGTTTATAGGCAAAGAGATGAGCAAATTTTCCCCTACACCCAGGATCTGACCCGAGGTTATCTTAAAGCTTTGGTCTCTAAGAACTCAAAAAAAAAAAAAGTCTTACCTGGCCTCCATTATGATCTGGAGGGCCAAGCAAAAAAAATGTCTGATGTGTGCAGGGGATTTCTGATAAGCCTCTCTGAGCTTTTGGATTCTCCCTGTCGCTATGTGTATCACTCTGTATCTGTTCTGTCTGTGTCTCTGTGTGATGTGTCTGTGTATAATATGATATCCTGTAAAGTTTAAAATGCAGCCAACCAGCAAGAGTAGCCTCTAAGGGTTGCATCTGGACTTTCATTAGAATGCTGCTATCTCTTTCTCTCCCTCTCTCCCTGATTGCAGGTGGATGAGAAAGAAAAATACTGTTTAGGTTATATGATAGGTAAAAGCAAGTCAAAGAGAAGAAGAGAAGTGTCAGGTCAGAATTAGAAAGAAATAAGATATGTACAGTTTTAAAGGGGTTTTAATCAAAGTCCACCAGAGGGATAAATTGATTGAAGGAAAGGCAAGAAAGTTTAAGCATGTAGCAATGAGAGGAGTGTGGGTAGAAAGGAGGGCATAATCTGTTTGCATAAATAGTATTTTAAAAGGGTTTGAGAGTAAAAGATTTGGAAACTTTTGGAAAGTTGTTGGGTAAAGTATTTTCTTTATTCTCATATTCTTTACTCTCCCTCTCTATACATATTCTCTCTCCTCTCTCTCTCCATTCCAACTCTGGCCAAGTTTTGAATGTGGAGAGAGACAAGAAAGAAAGGAGGAACCTTTCCTCTCAAATCAAAGAGAGGCAGGTTGACTAGCACTTAACTATTTCCTGTCTCACCTAAAAGAGAAAAAGGTTTTGTGTACCAGAACACAATCAAAAGGTAGCTGAATTCATTCTGGTCTTATTTTAAGGGAAATCCTAATTTGATGCTTAAATAAGTCAGAATTCATTATAGTGTTCGGCCGTAAAGTCATCTGGAAATGCACTCAACAGAACTGGAGTCACCTGATTGGTAATGGGTTTAACATTTTAAACACATAATATTGTCTTAAATTGGTAAACTTCTGTATCAGTCATGTCAAATGACTTTTCTTTACAATTTGGATGTTATTAAAGTATGTGAGAAACCAAAAGATGGGGTGGAATTTGCGTAAAACCAGTTGTGTTACTTTATCAGCCCTGCTAACCCTGTCTTATAATGTTTTATAACTGTCATTTAGAAAACCAGGTGAAGGGATTTCTCTGGAGCGTTTTTTGGTCTGCTGCATCTGTATCAAGATAGCTTCAAGAGTTGGTGACTATAGCTTGACCTCTGGATTGAATATGATCATGTTGGGAATCAACACATGACAATTTTGTGGTGACAAAATAGTCCTGTTTTACAAGAGAATTTCCTGAGGTCAACTTGTTCTTGTGATGGGGAAAGATAATTTGTTTTACTGTTAAGTAGAGTTTGTTAAAATGCATATTAAATTTTGCACTACAGTACCAATACTGAATTGCTCAGCTATGTCCCCTTCTTTTTGTTTTTTTTTGGGGGGGGGAGGTTGGCTTTTTGGAGGGGGGAAGGCAGGGCAATTGGGGTTGACTTTTCCAAGGTCACATGGATACTGTGTCAAGTCTCTGAGGCTAAATTTGAACTCAGTTCCTCCTGACTCTAGGGCCAGTGTTGTGTTCACTGCACCACCCAGGCACCTGCTATGTCTCCTTCTGAATTTGTTTTCTCTCCTTCTTTCTTCCATAGTCTCTCTCCCTCTCTTCCTTCCACAGTCCCTCCCCCTCTACTTCTTTCAATGTTCCCCTCTCAAAAAATTAATAAAAAATAAAAATCCCTCCACTGTAATATGTAATATAGTCAATCAAAATATGCACAGTTTTAAAGTCTAGTTGGTGAGTTCTCTGTAACCACATCAGTCTCTACATCTACCTCTAGTTTTTATTCATTAGACTTATTTCTCTTTGAGTTCTTAGGGAAATTCTCAAAAATTAAATTCAGTCTCTTTCCTATACTGACTTCCCTTAAAGCATTTTAGCTCATGGGATTGTATATAGTCTTTTTCCGAAATCCTTTTAAGTCTGAATGTCAGAATTTTATTGAATATACTACTTTTTCAACTTTTGTTGGATCTCTAGGATTCTTCAAATAATTTTCCTTCTTTTAATTATGCTTATCAAATGAGATAAGGTTTGTTAGTCACTTAACCTATGACCCATCACCTAGTGAGTATTATATAAATGCTTATTCCCTTCCCACTTATTCAATGCATTTTTCTTATTACTATTGCCAACATTTTCAGAACTACATCAAATAACAGAGGTGACTAGATATTCTTTCTTTACACCTGATATTACTGGAAAAATTTCTAATGTTTCTGTTCTACAAATAATGCTAGTTATTTGGTTTTAGGTACAATTTAGCTCATTAAAGTCTATTTTTTTTCTGTGCCTTTTAGTGTTTTTAACATATTTTGTCCAATGCTTTATTTTGTCAGATTTTTTTCTGCCTTTATAGGTATCTGGATTTTTTTATTACACTAAACTAATATGCTTTTAGTTGTCTAATGTTGATGGGTATAGAAGAGTTTGCCTGAGCCTGTACCAAAAATGGAGGTCTCCAGAAGGAAAGGGGGCTGGCATGACAGCGAGAAGATCCCAAGTGCTAAGGAAGTTCCAGAGTGAGAAGTCAGTTAACTCTTGGTGCTGAAATCTGGAGAGTCAGAAATACAGATGGGATGGGATCAGTCTGGGTCCATCTTCCAAATAGAAGGCTCTGGAAGTTACTTGCTAGTGGGATAAGGCAGCTGAGTTATGCAACGAAACTGGAGAGTCAGGAGCACAGATAGAAGGGAAATGGAATAGTAAATAGTCTAGTTTGGGTGAAACATAAAGCATATGTCGGTGTCATGGCAAGCAAAGTGGTACTTTGTTCCTTGTTTCAGCTATTCAAGTGCCTTTGAATTTGTGTCAAGTCTTTGTTGGAAACTGTATATAATGTGTCACCCTTGTTAGGCCTAAGGGAGTTTGGAGACCTTCCCTGCCCTTAATAGGCCTAGCATCATCACATGCAGCCCACAGTGGGAGGAGCTTGCTGGAAGAGCAGAACGGGAAGAGTGGAACAGGAAGGAGCAGAGCAGATAAAAGCTTCATCATGAGATGAGATCAAGCAGAGCTAAGAGAGAGAATGTGATGTCAGCACTGTTGTTCTGTCTGTTGTTCTCTGTTGGTGTTACTTTGTCAGACAGAAGCACTCTGTTGATTTGTGTTGATTTCTCAAACACAGAGTTAATTGAGATGATAGTACCAGCAATATGTGTAAAAATTGTTGTAGCCCTGTTGAGCTTTGTTTTCCTAGAAACAGAAACTGTGAAGAGTTTGGGGCGGAGCAGTCCCCATGAGCTGTGCTATGAAACAGGAACTGAGAGCTGCCTACCTGTGAATCCAGGCAACAGTCAGGTGAACCCAGAAAAGAACTGGGAGCATGGAAGAGGAGCCATGGGGTTTGGAAGTCAGCCTTGAGTTAAGAGGAAAGGAGACTTTACTTGGGTACTCAGTGCTGACTGATGATATTGTAACTTACTGAGACCTAGGTGTAGATGGCCTTTGTACTTTCCACTGCCCCTTAAGGATGATTGGAAGCCAGCCTGGAGTCAAGATGAAAGACTTGACTTGGGTTCTCTATATTGATTGAGGAGATTGTGACTTACTGAATGATATATTTTGTTTAAGATTATATGGCCACTCAATCTGGAACTATGCCCAAAGGGCTATAAATAATTGAATACCTTTTGATCCAGTAATACCATTTTTGTTTTTTTTTATTTGTATCCCAAAGAGATCATAGAAGTGGGAAAAGGACCCATATGTGCAAAAATATTTATTGCAGCTCTCTTTGTGGTGGCAAAAAACTGGAAACAAAGTCTGAATGACCACTTTTCAAGTGTGTTACAAAAGAAGGTTCTTGTTAGGTTATGAGTTGGGCTCCGTGGTCTCTTCCAACTCAGATTCTGTGAGGGCCTGGATTTCCTTTTCATTTCTATCATAAATTTAACCTGGGGGGCCTCTTTCCCCAAGATTTCCATCATTTCCACCCCAGAAATTAGTTTCTTCTTACCAGAATTAGGTTCAGATCAGAATTATGGAAACACTGAAAGGAATCTCAGAGGCCATTAGGGTCCAACCTATACACACTCTCACTATAATATGCAGCAGATGCAGGTAGTAGAAGAGGATATTTGACCCTTTTGGGATGCCAGGTCTGAGCTAGCAGACTTGTGGTTTTTTAATCTTGCTACTTTTGGAGTATGTCTGGGTTTTTTTCTTTGTCAGGTCATGCTTAGCACCTGAATTGTATATGATGATGTAGAAAGTATCTACTACTTATATCAATAGATGCAGAAAAAGCATTTGATAATGTCCAACACTCATTTGTATTAAAAAAAACACTTGAAAGTTCAGGTATAAATGGATTTTTCTTTAAATTGATAAAGAATCATTTACCCAAAACCAGCAGTAAGTACTATTTGTAATAGGTATAAACTAAAAGCCTTCCCAGTAAGATCAGGTGTGAAACAAAGATGCCCACTGTCACCAATATCATTCAATATTGTGTTGGAAATCCTAGAAATAGCAACAAGAGAAGAAAAAGAAGTAGAAGGAATCAGAATAGGGAATGAGGTAATAAAACTATCTTTTCCCATATAATACACTTGGAAAATCTTAAGACACAACTAAAAAATTAATTTCAGCAAAGTAGCAGGATATAAAGTAAACCCACATGAATCATTAGTATTTCTATATGTCATCAACAGGACCCTAAAGGAAGAGACAGCTAGAGATACCCCATTTAAAAAGCAACAGTATAAAATACCTGGTAGTACACCTGCCAAAACAAACATATGAACAAAATAATAAAAAATATATACAATAACTTTGTATGTTTAAAAGGAATAGCAAGTTGTATACAATAGATCTGCAGTTTCAAATACAATCCTCTTTTTTCTATTCCACCTTGTTAGAGAAATGCTTGTGTTATTAAGTTCAGAATACTAAAAAAAATTTTCAAAAAGGAAGTATCTACAAAGTTCCACTAAGCAATTTGAATATGTAGTAAATATGAAGAAAATGCCACCTCTTTGTGTTAGGATGAATTAGAGATCCTGCTTGTTGCCCTTAATTTGTGACATCTGAGGTCATGATTTTTGCTGCTGGTTCTTTTTTTGAATTGTCTCATGTGGATTTCTGAGTACATCCGTTACTATTTTTTCCTACGTTGTAGATACTCTCTGTGATTTGTAGCTTTCTTCTTTCCATGTCTATCTTCCTTTCAACCTAAAGTACTTTTGATTAGAAGTGAAATATTCTAGAAGATGTGAACCTAAGAGAAATGGGAAACTCTCATTTGTTTTAAGCACATTCCATCCTTGACCAGCAGCATATGGGATCTAAGCAATTCAAACATTTGGCATCGATGCAGGGGAAGACCAAATGCACAAGTCTCTAGTTTAGAGCAACACAAAGACAAAGTCATATATTCTGCCAGAACCATATTCAGTCCTCAGTTCCATACCACCTAGTGTGTATACACATATATGTATACACAGATATATACATATATAGCATGTCTGAGTATATATACACATGTGTATTTATACTGGCAACATATACACACATATACACTGGCTATATACACACACATAAATTTGGTGGTACACTCCTGACTAAATATAGTTCTGGTAGAACATATGATCCTATCTATTTTTTAAAAATTTTTAACATTGAAAAAAAATTTTGAAACATTTGAACAGTTTTGAGTTCCAAATTCAATCCTCCCTCTCTCTTTCCCCTTTCCCCTCCCTGAGATGGTAAGTAATCAAATATAAATTATGCATGTGCAATTATTTAAACACTTCCATATTAGTCATTTTGTACAAGAAGACTTGAATAAAAGAAAGAAATGAAAAATAGCATGCCTTGGTCTGTATTCAGACAATATCAGTTCTTTCTCTTGAGGTGGATAGTATGTTTCATCATCAGTCCTTTGGAATTGTCTCGGATCATTGTATCACTGAGAATAGCCAAGTCAATCACAGTTCTTCATCAAACAATATTGTTACTCTGTACAACCCTCTCCTGGTTCTGTTCACTTCACTATGCAGCAACTCAAGTAAGTCTTTTCCAGGTTTTTCTGAAACCATACTGCTTGTCATTTCATAATAACTAATAGCATTCCATTACAATCATATACTACAGCTTGTTTAGCTATTCTCCAATTGATTGGAATCTCTTTGATTTACAATTCTTAGCCACCACAAAAAGCTGCTACAAATATTTTTTGCACAAATAGGTCCTTTGCCCTTTTTTTTGTATGTCTTTGGGATATGGACCTAGCAGTGGTATCGCTGGGTCAAAGAGTATGCAGTTTTATGACCCTTTGAGCATAGTTCCACATTACTCTCCAGAATGGATCAGTGAACTTGGATTCACAATTCCACCAACAGTGCATTAGTGTCCTAGTTTTTCCACATCCCCTCCAATATCCAACATTTTTCTTTTGTGACATATTAGTAAATCTGATACATATGAGGTGTTAATACAGAGATGTTTTAATCTGCATTTCTCTAATTAATACTGATTTAGAGCATTTTTAATGTGACTATATATATCTTTGATGTCTTTATCTGACAACTGTCTGTTCATATCCTTTGGCCATTTATCAACTGAAGAATAATTTGTATTTTTATCAATATGACTCAATTCTCTATATATTTAAGAAATGAAGCCTTCATCAGAGATATGTGTTGCAAAAATTTTCCTCCAGTTTTCTGCTTTCCTTATAATTTTGGTTGCATTGGTTTTGTTTGTTCAGAAACTTTTAAATTTTATATAATCAAAATT
The DNA here is from genome assembly GCA_028646575.1 of Pseudocheirus occidentalis. Lineage (NCBI taxonomy): Eukaryota > Metazoa > Chordata > Mammalia > Diprotodontia > Pseudocheiridae > Pseudocheirus > Pseudocheirus occidentalis. Next base: position 5,290 of record JAQQSW010000518.1, on the reverse strand, counting down.
ATCTATTTTACATTTTGTAATGCTCTCTATATCTTCCTTGGTCCTAAATCTTTCCTTTATTCATACATCAGACAGATAAACTATTCCTTGTTCTATTAATGTGCTTATGAGAGATGCAGGATTCTTGGCTCAGCAAGAAGGAAGATGAAATTCAGTTTTATGCTGATAATAAAAACCCAAAACTCTTTTATGATGCCCTAAAGACTATTTATGGGCCAAAGACCTACAAAACATCTCAGCTGCCCAGTGCTGATGGAGCCACATTGATTAATGACAAGGACATGATCTTAGAGAGATGGACTGAACACTTCTATAGCGTTCTTAACAGACCATCATCAATCATGGTGAAGCCATTGATCATCTACCTTAGGTTCAAGTCAATTTCCTTACGGTATCACCCTTTAGGTGTAAATCATGTACCTATTTTGACCTTATCTTACAGTGTGAGATGTTGGTCCCTAGTTTCTGCCATATTCTTTTCCAGTTTTCCCAGCAGTTATTGTCAAACAATGAGTTTTTACTGCAAAATCTTGGGTTTGGGGGATTATCATATGTTAGATTATTATGGTCATTTACTACAATGTAATTTGTACCTAATCTATTCCACTGATCCACCACTCTATCTCTTAGCCAGTATCAGATAATTATGATAATGACTGCGTTATAATACATTTTGAAATCTGGTATGACTAGACCACCTTCTTTCACATTTTTTTTCATTGATTCCCTTGACATTCTTAAGCTTTTGTTCTTCTGATGAATTTGATGTTACACTTTCCTAGTTCTATAAAATGATTTTTGTTTTATTGATATGGCACTGAATAGATTAATTTATGTAGAATTGTCATTTTTATTATATTGGCTCATCCTGCCTATGAGCAATTAATATTTTTCCAATTGTTTATATCTGACTTTATTTCTGTGAAAAGTGCTTAACAGTTGTATTTATACAATTCCTGGGTTTGTCTTGGCAGGTAGATTCCCAACTATTTTATATTGCCTATGGTTATTTTAAATAGAATTTCTCTTTCTATCTCTAGCAGTAAGAGATCTCTTCCTCCTAGACTTTGTTGGTAATATATAGAAATGCTAATGATTTATATGGGTTTATTTTGTATCCTGCAACTTTGCTAAAGTTGTTAAAAATTTTGAATAGTTTTTAGTTGATTCACCAGGATTTTCTAAGCATAACATCACATCATCTGCATAGAGTTATAGTTTTGTTTCCTTATTGCTGATTCTAATTCCTTTAACTTCTTTTTCTTCTCTTATGCTAAAGCTAACATTTCTAGTACAATATTAAATAATAGAGGTGATAATTGGCATCCTTGCTTCACCCCTGATTGTACTGGGAAGACTGCTAGCTTATCCCCATTACAGATAATGCTTGCTGATGGTTTTGGAAAAATATTACTTATCATTTTAAGGAAAACTCCATTTATTCCTGGGCTCTCAAATGGTTTATAATAGGAATTGGTGCTGTATTTTGTCAAAGGCTTCTTCTGCATCTATTGAAATATGATGTCTGTTGGTTTTCTTACTGACATGATCAATTATGCTGAGAGTTCTAATATTGAATCACCTCTGCATTCCTGGTATAAATCCCACCTGGTCATAGTGTATGATCCTTGTGATATATTGCTGTAATCTCTTCGCTAGTATTTTATTTAAAATTTGTATGTCAATATTCATTAGGGAAATAGGTCTATGATTTACTTTCTGTGTTTTGGCTCTTCCTGGTTTAGGTATCAGCAGCATATTTGTGTCATAAAAGGAACTTGGGAGAACTCCTTCTTCACCTATTTTTTTCCATAGTTTATATATGTTTGGTAGAATTCACTTATGAATCCATCTAGCCTGGGGATTTTTTCTTAGGAAGTTCACTGATGGCTTGTTCAATTTCTTTTCCTAAGATTGGGTTATTTAAATATTTTATTCCTTCTTCTGTTAGTCTGGGTAATATACATTTTTGTAGATAGTCATCCATTTCATTTAGATTATCAAATTTATTGGCATATAATTTGGCAAAATAGCTCCTGACAATTTTCTTAATTTCCTCTTCATTGGTGATGAATTCACCCCTTTCATTTTTGATACTAGCAATTTGGTTTTCTTCTTTCCTTTTTTAAATCAAATTAACTAATGGTTTATTTGATTGCTTCCCTTGCTCCCCCACCTAAAACACAGTTTCTAATTGTATTTATTAGTTCAATGGTTCTCTTATTTCCAGTTGTATTAATCTCCCCTTTGATTTTCAGGATTTCCAGTTCACTGTTTAACTGGGAATTTTTTATTTCTCCTTTTTCTAGTTTTTTTTAAATTCCATGCCCAATTCATTTATCTGTTTTTTCCCTACTTTACTGATGTAAGCAATTAGAGATATAAATTTCCCCCTAAGTACTACTTTGGCTACATCCCATAAATTTTGGTATACTGTCTCAATCTTATTTTCTTTAATGGAATTATCAATTGTTTTATGATTCTTTGACTCACTTAGTTTTTAGGATTCAGTTATTTAATTTCTTCTTCTTCTTCTGATTTTGCTTTATTGTATCTTGATGTTTCATATAGTCATTAGTTTTCACTTGCTCAATGCAGGGCAAGGCTTTGCTACTGGTCGGCAATGGGGTCAAGGCCTTGCTGGTGGCTTGTGCTGGGAGTGGGTGGGGTTGCTGGACTGGGGCTTTGCTGCACTGCACAGACTGCTCACTTGTTTAGGGGGCTGCTGGTTTTCAGGAAGGTGGGGCCTCGCTGGTGTATTGACTCGGTCTTGGAATCTGCTGTAGGCCACCTGCTGTGAGGCTGACTGTGGCTACTCTTGGACCTCACTTCCCTCCCACCCCAGTGAGACAGACCTTTCTTGCCATGCTGGTAAACTGCTTCCCTGTTCCTAGATCAATTCTGAGGCAATTTTATAGTTGTTTGGAGGGGAATTTTGGAAGGCTTCAGAGGGTTCCTTCCTCTCACCATCTTGGCACCAAAAGTTGACCATGGTTTTATCTCTATGTTGCTCTTGACACTCATGCATTTGGTCTTCCACCTCAGTGCTACATATTTTACATGCTTGGATCCCACTTAGTGGTACTTAGTAGTAAGTACTTTCCACATGATTGCATAAAATTCAATCCAAGACATGGATATATGTGTACATGATACATACATACACATGTGTGTACACATACATATATACATGCAATATAGTGTTATGTAGTATATATGTATATTTTTATAATCAGCCCTCAACTTTTGTGGGAGTAACGTTCCTAGAAAATGCAAATTTTGATTCATTAAACCTCTGGGAAATAGGAGGTTAGGTTCCTACAACTACCCAAAATTATAATATTTCACTACAGATTGCTAAAAATAAACTTTTCTCCATGCAATTTTTATAACAAAACATTAATTCTGATAATATACACTTTTCCTAACACAGTAACCATGAAATAACCCGTAAAATGCAGTACACAAAATAAAATTGATAACATGCCAAATATTTTTTTCACTAGTAATTCCCTAGAATTCTGTTACCTTTTGTGCTAATATCTTGATTAAAAAACAAAACAAAACAAAACAAGACACTGATTTCAGATAACACTATATTGCTGTAAACCTCTCTACCTTGGCTGCCCTCTGAAACAAGGGAAAAGTTCTTGGGACTACTTTAGTAACTGCTGTCAGATGATGCCAGTATTGGCAAAGTCTCACCATCACCTCCAGCATTCTGCATGCACAGGGAGCTCTTTACAACAGGAGAGAGAGCAAGACCAGTGAAGCACCTTGTAGGATGCCAGCTGGTCCACAAACTTGCCCTCATCAAGCCTCTATTTTCTCTACTGTTCATAGCCATGAATGTGCATGGTTGCCAATGTGAAAGTAAAAATGAGGTTACTAATAAAATAATTCAAATGCTTGAACTCCCGAAAGTTAAACACATGAATGTTGTGGATTGACCTTATATATGTGTGCATGTTTATAAATATATATTGTCAAAATATATATATGATAGGAGTGGCTAGGTAGCACAGTGAATAGAGCACCGGCCCTGGAGTCAGGAGGACCTGACTTCAAATCTGGCCTTAGACACTTGACACAAAAAACTAGCTGTGTGACCTTGGGCAAGTCACTTAACCCCAACTGCCCTCCAAAAATAAAAATAAATAAAAATAAAAGAAACATAGGATCTATAAACTTGAATGGGGCTGGAAACAACATCTTTATTTTCACAAACTTCTAACTGAAATTTACTTCAATTAAGAATGTCAGCAATAAACATTATTCTGATGAGACGTCCATAGGCTTCACCAGACAACTATCCAAGGAACTCAGGACACGTGAAACTGTGAAGAATCCCTGTAAGTCTAGGGCCTTTTAAAACTTTTATGGCCACCACTGCAGTCCTACAGCTCTTGATCTATTATATCTTAATCTGGCCACATGTCCATTTTCCAATGATGATACATTTCTTGATATCTCTTATGCTACTTCTTGTATACAAGTTGTTACAGAAAATATGGTACAGCCTTGTTGCATCAAGTGGATGGAAAACTGTATTGCCCAGATTATGAGATGTAGCTGAATGGGCAGCTCACTTAGGGTGCCAACATATAATCATGGATAAGTGCTGTACATTGTAAATGAATAAAACATTTATTGTTTACTTTGAATAATGTACTGAGATAAGTGCTAGGGATACAAATAGAAAAGGAAGATGGTCCCTTATCTAAAGGAACTCTCATTCCAGTGGAGGACACAACCCACATAGAAGATTCCTTGGTCTTTAAGGTACAAAAGCAAAGCAACACTGCCTCTTTCTCCTGTTTACTGGTAAAATAATCCATTTCTAATATTAAACCATTAGTCTTTGGTGAGGAATTTATTTTCTAGATCTTCAATAAATGTATCTGTCTTACCTGCAAAAGTAATTGCCAGTCTACATCTCCTCAGGGGTTGCTTCTAAGTATGATGGCTTAGGACACTGGGCTAGAAGCACTGTTATTCCAAAGGTTCTTGGATCCAGGGCCCTGGTCTGTCTTCACCAGGTTCTGAGGGGAGATGTTGGTCAAGCGGTGGTGGTAATTCAATTTGCCTGGGACATTGTATCAATAATGAGATATTCACAACACCCATGATGGTTATGAATATGCTGGTATAGTTTTGGATCACAAAATGTAGCAAACTCTCCACATGGAAGGCAGAACCAAGGTCTTTATTCAGAAACCATAACACTGAGTCCCAAAACCAGAAGGACAAGTCCCAAAACCAGAAAGCCAAAGTCATTATAATGGTCACA
>JAQQSW010000517.1:19376-38649 GCA_028646575.1 Pseudocheirus occidentalis | reverse complement strand
CCATATAAAAGAGGCAAGGGATAACTGTTACAACTTTACTTTCATTTACTCTCATTCAATTTGGCTTAGGGAAGGAATGACATAAACTCTAAACTGGGTATCTTGCCACACAGGAAAGTAGGGGGGATGGAGATGTGAGGTGGGATGATGGAGGGAAAGTCGGGGTTGGGGGGCTGGATACTGGAAGCACACACTTCAGTAAAGGGACAGGAACAGGAAAGAGAACAAAACAAGAGGGGGGTGTGAGAGAGGAAGGAGGGACATATAATCAGCCTCTCACAAAATGTCCCCCGTGGAGATGTCCTGCATAATTACACTTGTTGAGCCTGTATTCAATTGCTGCTCCTTCCAGTGGGAGTGGGTAACAAGGGAGGAACAGCAAGAATCTAGAATTTCAGGCTATACAATCAAATGTTAAAAAAACAAAGGAACATATATATATTAGAATCAGAATTTGCTAAGATATTCTATGGCTCTAGGGCATTGTGTGGTACTCTTACACATGGAGGGAAGATGGCATTCTCATATAGAGAGGAATCTAGTGGTGGTACAGAGGAGGAGCCCGGGGAGGGTCCTCAGGAGGAGTCAATGAGGTCAGACTCCAGCAATGAGTTTAGTGAGGGTCTTCAGAGGAGTTAATGAGGTCAATGCAAGAGTGGATTGATATTTTGATAGGCTCTGGGTGAGAACAGATGGACAATGGAGGGCCAGGCTAGTAATAGAGATTTGGGCCCTGCCACAATGAAATACTTATGGCCACTGCAAATACCCCATCAATAGGAAGATTCACTCAGACTTCAAGGAGTTTTCCAGATTGCTGAGAGCCCATTGTAGCTGCCCAGGACTTTTGAGAACTGCCACCTGGAGCTGCTGAGAAATGAGGAGACATGGCTGTGATACAAGTATTTTGTTTGTCTGTTTTGATGTTTTTTTCCAGATTCACCTGATGGTGGACAGTGCTGCTCTCCTAGAGGTCCTGGAAGCTGGCTGTTGGTTCAGTAGCCCTGAAGAAGAATTTTCTTGTATGTTCACAGAAATTATTATTATTAACTACATGCAACTGGGAAATGAGACATGCAGGGACTGGGGTAAGGAGACCCTCCCTGCCCTACAAGGATGTTAGAGGGGCGTTGGAGGAGGACGTAGAAGAGAGCAGATTGTGTTAGGGGCTTTGTGATGGGATCACTGTTTTGGGCTTGGGGGTGGGGGAAAGAAGAGGAGAAAATCTGTAACTCCAAACCTTGTGGAAATGAATGATGTAATCAAGAAAATAAATTAAAATAAAAAACATTTATCTTCAAAGACAAATGTGAATGGTATACAAGCTGAAAGAAATTTCTTTAAGTGCTCAAAAAAGAGATAAATAATTAAATAAGAGAAATAGAAGAAAAATTGAGAAAAGAATGAAATTGGTGGAAGAGAATTTTTATGAAAAGTAAATTAATAGCTCACTAAAAGAGGCACAAAAGTGCCTGAAGAATATCACCCCTTAAAAATAGAATTGGCTAAATGATGGAAGTGGCCCAAAAATCTAATGAAAAGAAAGTCTTAAAAAGCAGAATTGGGGGTACAGGGTAGTAGAAGCAAAAACTTGGCATGAGCTCTCACTCCAATCACTTCCAATACATATAAACAAGTGACTCTAAACAAACTTTAGAGCTGCAGAACCCACAAAGTGACAAAGAGAAACAAATGTCCTTCTGAAGGCAGCCTAGCAGGCCTACAGGAAATATCTATTGCACTGACCAGGGAGCCGAAGCCCAGTACCACATGAGCTGTGGAGTTCTGGCTCCAGGGCAGCCCTGATAAATGGCAGCCAGAGAAGACTTGTGGCAAGAGCAGACTTCAAGAGGGTGAATCACCAGCAGTTGTGATGGTTTCCAGACTTTTCAACCCATAAATACCAAAGACAATGTAAAAGATCAGTGTGGAACTGCTAGAACAGGGAGAGACAAAAGAGTGTGATCCAGTCCTTGCCCCTGGGGCAAGAAGTGGTAGAGACATGGTGGCTGCAACACATGGCTGCTGCAGGAGCTGACCTGTAGATTGTAGGGAGACTAACTACTTGGAGGGTAATCACTCTTGCTTTAACCTGCTTGGATTGGGATTGTGGTCTTGAGTGAAGAGGTTTACCCAAAGAGAGTTAGGGTTGCCTGAGACCCCAAAATACCACTATGTCAGGTCCTCCGAAAGAACTCAACTCAAGTCTTCTCAGCCAAAGAAAAGTAAAGGCTATTGAAAGTTCAAGTTCACCATATGGGGTAGACTCTTAAGGAGCCAATCTATGCTAGGTCATTCTATGGCACTTTTACACAGAGCAAGTCTGTGCTAAGGTATTCTATGGTGCTGGGACATTGTGTGGTGCTCTTACACACACGGAGGAAAGATAGCATTCTCATATAGAGAGGAAGCTAGGGGTGGTACAGAGGAGGAGCCCGGGGAGGGTCCTCAGGAGGAGTCAATGAGGTCAGACTCCAGCAATGAGTTTGGCGAGGGTCTTCAGAGGAGTTAATGAGGTCAATGCAAGAGTGGATTGATATTTTGATAGGCTCCGGGTGAGAACAGATGGACAATGGAGGGCTAGGCTAGTAATAGAGATTTGGGCCCTGCCACAATGAAATACTTATGGCCTCTGCAAATACCTCATCAAGTGGGAAGATTCAATCAAACTTCAAGGGGTTTCCCAGAGCATGATCTTCAAAGATTCAAGGAGAGCTCAAGGGGGTGGGGGTGGTGTCTCAGAGCCTACACCTCATCATTGAGTGGTGGTTCTGGGGTGTGTGGCCAGTGAACCAAAGCTCATAGGGGCTGTGGAGAGGTATACTGGTAATGGAATTTGGAGATGCCCCTGAATTGGCTTGGTTTTTGGGTTGAGTGTTAAAACCCAGAGCTTGTGAATCCTACTTGGATGGAACTGTTGATGTGAAGAGACAGGGCTGAACTAGGAGGAGCTGTGAACTGAGAAGAGAGGCCCAAGCCAGGAGAAGGCCAGAAGGACTTTTGGGAGAGCAGTATCCAATGTCGTGGAGCCTGAGTTGCTGAGAGAGACTGCTGAGAGCCCATTGTAGCTGCCCAGGACTTTTGAGAACCGCCACCTGGAGCTGCTGAGAACTGAGGAGACATGGCTGTGATACAGGTATTTTGTCTGTCTGTTTTGATGTTTTTTTTCCAGATTCACCTGATGGTAGACAGTGCTGATGTTGTAGAGGTCCTGGAAGCTGGCTGTTGTTTCAGAAGCCCTGAAGAAGGATTTTCTTGTATATTCACAGAAATCCTGGAAGAGAACCTTACTGATACTTTTAGGGGTTCTGGGACTGTTTTAGATTCAGAGAGTGACTTGATGAGGAAAGCTATGGCTTTGTTGAGCCTTATGTTCCCCGGAACTGAGATTGCTGAGGGCTTGCCTCGAGCAAAGATGAAAGAAGGGCCTTTCCTTGGGTTTTCAGTGCTGAGATGTTATCTTAACCTTGTTATGGCTTAAGGGTGGATGTCCTTCTGTGCTCTCCTGCTGCCTTTTGAGAAAGTGCTTGGTGTTAATGGATGGTATTGTAATTACTTTGAGTCCCGGGGTGGGAAACCTTTGGCCTTTTTGTGTTCTGTGACTGATCAAATGACTGTACTTTGCTTGTGACTGGAAACTGATCTCCATTTGAGAAGAGACTTTGACTGACTAAATGAATGTACTGATTGAATTGAGAACTTACTTGTTAAATGAATGAGTCATACTGTATTTAGACTTTCTCTGTTCTGTGAATGTTTATTGAATAAATGGGATTTGCTATGCTGGTGATCTGAACCTTGGAAGTTGCCTTTTCTTGGCATTACAAGATTGCACCTTCCTAATAGCTCTGGCAGCTGCAAAAACCCTAGCAATTTGGGACAGAACCCTCTCCATTATGGAAACAGAGTTCTGCAATGCCAAAGAGTTCAAAGTCAAAATATGAACAAGTAGAGGAAGCATAAATAGATCACCGTAGAATCCTTTTTGGGGGAAAATAAAGATCAAGGCATGAAGCAGGAGGAAGACAGTAAAGTCAGAAGTCCTGCATCAAAAGCTTCCAAGAAAAATATGAATTGCTTACAGGCTATGGAGAAGCTCAAAGAGACTTTTTAAAATCAAGAAAGGGAAGTGGAGAAAAAATTGGGAAGAGAAATGAGAATGATGCCAGAAAATCATGAAAAGAAAGTCAACAACCTGATAAAAGAGACTCTAAAATACAGTGAAGAAAATAACACCTTAAAAGGTAGACTAACTCAAATGGTGGAAGAGGCCCAAAAATCCAGAGAGAAGGATGCCTTAAAAAGCCAAATTTGCCAGATGGAAAAGGAATTTCAAAAAATCACTGATGAGAATAATTCCTCCAAAATTAGATTGGAACAATTGGAAACCAATGACTTTACAGAAAGTCAAGATGCTATAAAGCACATCCAAACAAAAGAAAAAAGAAGAAAACAATGTGAAATATCTCATTGGTAAACCACTGACCAGTAAAATAGATCCAGGAGAGATGATTTAAAAAATATTGGAGTAACTGAAAGCATTGATCAAAAAAAGAGCCTAGACACCATCTTTCAAGAAATTATCTGGCAAAATTGCACTGATATTCTAGAAACAGAGGGAAAAATATAAATTGAAGCCTATGCCTTCCTCCAATCTGTTCCAAATAGGAATATAAAGAAGTACACCTTTTTTTCAGATCTACATAGCTCATTCTGAAAAAAAATATATATGACCATGTATTTGGACATTAAAACATTAAAATTAAATTCAGAAAAGTAAAATCGTAAATACATCCTTCTCAGATCATAATGCGATAAAAATTACATTGAAAAAATGGTCTTGGGAACATTGATTAAAATTAATCAGAAACTAAGCAATCTAATCTAAACAACCTATTCATAAACATAAATTAATGGGCCAAAGAAAAAATTAGAGAAACAATTAACAAGTTCATTAAAAAGAATTACAGGAATGAAATACCACTCCAACACACAGTAAAAAAAGTGTTTAAGTGAAAAAAATATATATATCCAAATACTCAAATCAATAAAATAGAGAAAGAGTGGATCAATGAGTTGAGCACACAGGTAAAAAAACAGCTAGAAAAAGAACAAATTAAATCTCAAATCAAACATAAAATCAGAAGTTCTGATAGTCAAAGAGGAAATTAGTATATTTGAAAATTAGAAAAAAATAAAGCTAGAACTTTTTTTAAAGCAAAGAATGTAGATTAATTTAAAAAATAAACAATGAAAAACTTATTACCAGTATTAAAATTAAAAAAGGTGAATTCACCACTAATGAAGAGAAAATGAAAACAATTATTAGTTATTTTGTCCAAATATGTGTCAATAAATCTAATAACCTAATTGAAATGAATATTTATAAAATATAAATTGCCTAGATTAATAGAAGAGGAAGTAAAATGCTTAAATAATCCTATCTTAAAAGAAAGAAGTTGAATAAAGCCATCAGTGAGTTTCCTAATAAAAACTCCCTGGAATAGATGGGTTCACAAATGAATTCTACTAAACATTTAAAGAAGAATTACTGTAATACTATGCAAATGATTTGGAAAAATAAGTGAAGGAAAAGTCCTACCAAATTCTTTTAATGACAAAAATATGGTACTGATACATAAACCAGAAAAAACAAAAGATAGAGAAAGAAAACTAAACCAATTGCCTTAATGTGTATAGATACAAAAAATAAAATAAAGGTACTAGAAAAGGGATTAAAGCAATGTATCACAGAGAACATACACTCTATAATCAGTTAAAATTTATCCCAGGAATGTAGAGCTGGTTCAATATTAGGAAAACTGTCAGTATAGTTGACCATATGAATAACAAAAATACCATTATCAATCAATGCTGAGGTTATTGATCCTTTACCTCAGGTTGAAGTCAATCCTTCCCTAGCTAAAGTTCCAACTGAAAAATCCCCTTATGCTTCTTTCATGTGGCAAAGCACCTTATGCTTATTCTATTACAGTTGAGATTTACAAGCAGGGGGTCCATTGCTCATACAAAAACTGACTGAAATTTTCCAGGTTATATGGCAGGAGATTATCCCCTAGGAGTTCAAGGATGCTTCCACTGTCCATCTCTATAAAAGTAAAAAGAAAAAAAAGATTGCCTTGTGACAATCAAAAGTGATGGGGGGGGGGGAGTCCTACCTCTTAGTTACTATTGGCAAGAATCTTGCCAGAGTCCTCCTTAATAGGCTAATCCTTCACCTGGAAGATGATCATCTACCTGAGAGCCCAGGTAGCTTCAGAAAGGGGCAAGAAATAGTTGATATGGTATTTGCTGCCTGAACAACTCCAGGAGAAATGCCAGGAGAAGAAATGAGGTCTGTACACAACATTTGTAGATCTGACTAAGGCCTTTGATACTGTTAGTTATGAGGTTTTGTGGAAAATTACCTCAAAATACATTTGCCTGAAGTTCATCAGCATTGTATGTCAATTTCATGACACCCTGCTTGCCTGGGTTCTGGATAATGGACAACGCTTTCATGTGTTTTTCTCAGTCACCAATTGAGTGAAAAAAAGGCTGTGTCCTTGCCTCCATACTTTTTATCATGATATTATCAACCATGTTACCAAATGCTTTCAGTGAAGATGAACAGAACATCAAGGTCAGGTATCACACTAATGGTAAATACTTCAACTTGAAAAAGCTATTGTTGTGCAGAGAATAAGAGTGAGCTGAGACCTAGGTTCAAGGTAAATTTAGGTGTGGATTTATTGAGCAAATGCAAGAGTACCAGAGTGTTCATCACTCAAATTGGTAGTAATCCACTGGGGGTACCACTTTGGTTATAAAGGCTAAAACCACAAAAACTACAATCAGGGAGGGAAGCTAGCAGAAGACGTGAGTACAGAAACAAAAAACAGCCATTGCTTAAATCTATAGCTCAGGGCTAATTTGGGAATATGGCACAAGGATACAAGGGTGAAGTCTTCCTGTGACTTAGGGGTCCCTCCTAGAACAAGGTGGAGGGCACAGGGTGGTGGATCATAGTCAGCACTTTCTAGAACAAGATGAAATTTCATGGGGCAAGTGGGACTGGAAATCCCCAGAACAGGCTGGGTGAAGGGTATGGGGACCCTGCTTGGTCAGCAGAACAGAACAGGGTGGTTACTACATTACACCATAACCCTGAGTTGAACTTTGTATATTTATGCTGGCTCATTTATATATTCAAGAATATATAAAATGCTGATCTGAGGAAGGAGGCTGGGGACTACACCTTGAGGAATGCCCAGGCATGCCTTCTAAGCTGTTTCAAGCTATAACAGGGTGTAGGATAGGGACAGAGACAAAACTACAAAGGGGCTTAATGGTGGACCACAAATCAGGTGGTGTGTAATGACCTGGAATTTGGGTTTAGGTACAACATTATAAACCACAACAAAAGTGGAAGTAGTGTTCGTGCATGATTTTCTGTTAGCATGTGACTGTGCACTCAATGCAGCCTCTGAAGTTGAGATGCAACAAACTATGAATCATTTTTCTGCTGTTTGTGATAATTTTGGCCTCACAATTAACAAGAAGAAAACACAGATGCTCTATAAGCCACCACCACACCATTTGTACATGGAACCATCAGTTGCAGCAAATGAGAAGCTTTGAAAGCGGGGGAAAAGTTCACTTAGCTTGCTAGTATATTTTCCAGGAATGTACACATGGATAATGAGGTTGACTCATGCATTTCCAGAGTTTGCTCAATTATTGGAGGCTCCAAAGAAAAGTATAGGAGAGAAGAGGTATTAGACTGACTACCAAACTGAAGGTCTACAGAGTCATTTTGCTGACCTCATTGTTATATGTCTGTGAAACCTGGACAGTATACCACTTCTATTTGAATTTTTAGGAATATTCTGAAGATCTCCTGGCAGGATAAGGTACTAGTTGAAATGGACAGGAACTAGTTAAATAGAAACTTCTCTGCCCATTTCACTAGACACTGAGGTCCTTACTCAAACTAAACTACCAAGCTTCAAACTCTGCTTCAGAGAGTACAACTCCAATGGGATGGACATGCTGTTCAAATGCAAAATGTGTGCTTGCCAAAAAGACAATTTTATGCAGAACTCACACAGGGCAAGCATTCACATGGTGGTCAGAAGAAAAAATACAAGGACACTTTCAAGGTCTCTCTTAAGAACTTTGGAATTTGTCACGTGACAATGGAGACACTGAATAAGACTGCTCAACCCAGCACGCCCACATCAGAGAGGGTCCTGTGCTCTATGAGAAAAGCAGAATTGAAGAAGTTCAAAGGAAACACAGGATATGCAGATTTAGAGCATATCCCTGAAATAGTAATGAAATGTGTAGATCCCTTTGTATTTGTATTCCCAAGCTGTGAGGCACCTAGTTTCAAATTAAGCCTCTGTTAAAAAAAACAGAAGGTATGAACCCCTGTTGCTCATGTAACAGGAAGGAGCTGAATAGGGAAGAGCAATACCATATTTAAGTAAAAGCACAGAGCTAGAGGGTCAGAATTTCCTGGGGTAAGCATCTTGGAAGTAGGGCAGCTGCTGCTGGACTGAAGACTGAACTGAGAATTGAGATGAACTAAGGGGAGAATGCAGAACTCAAACTTGTGGTGGCATAAATTTTGCTTAGGTTTTTTCTTCTGGAAACTTCTGCTGAAGAGCTTCTGAGAACCAGCCAAAACTTAGGCTGAAGTCCAGAGCCAGCCTGGAGCTGCCAGAGGAAGCATGACTATGGTGTCAATACTTTTTCCTTTTATGGCTTTGTTAAGCCTTGACTTCCCAGTAATAGAGACTTTGAAGGATTTAAGGTGGACTGGACACTGTGAGCTTCAGTGTGGAACAGGAACTGCATGGAGAGCTAGAGAAGGAGCTGGGAGCTATCTGCCTTTGAACCCAGGTGACAGTTTGGTGAATTCAGGTAGGAGCTGGGCCCATGGAAGAAGGGGAACCAGGGAATCTGAGAGCCTACCTCAGGTCAAGATGGAAAAACCTCTCTGTGGATACTGAGTAGTGACTGAAAAATTGTAACTTACTTGTGACCTAGCAGTGGATGGCCTGTGTATTTTCCACTACTGAATAGTGTGTACTGAAGAGTGCTAATATGTACTGAATAGTGACTGTTGAAATTGTAGCTTATTTGTGACTGAGAGGTGGATGGCCTATGCATTTTCTACTACCCCTTAAGAGAATCCTGAGTAGTGACTGATATTTTAACTTAATTGTACCCCATGGGTGGAGAACTTTGGCTATTGTACTTTGTGTCCCTTAAGGAGGCCTTGTCATCTTAAGCAGGAGTGAGTTAAGGATTAAGGAGGCTCTCCTCCTTAAGACTGATTGAATTAAGGACTTAAATAAATGACAGTTGGACACACTGAAATTTTACTCTAGCATAGTGATGTCATTTTGGTCCTCTTCAAGAATGAAGGACAACAGCAACCAACCAAACAAATCACACAGTAAATGACCATAATAATCCAGTGTTTTATAAATGTAAAGATCCAAGTTTTGGGGAAAATAACTTACTATCTGACAAAAGTGGTTGGAAAATTCGAAAGCTGTTTAGCATAAAGTTGGTACAGACTAACATCTCATTCTATACCTAAATAAGGTAAAAAATAATTCTGTAATTTAGATGTAAAGATTCAGATTATAAATTAAGGAAGACTGGAATATTTTACCGGTTAAATCTATGGACAAGAGGAGTTTTTATGAATAAACCAAATACAGAGAGCATTATGGGATGTAAAAGTAATAATTTAGACTATGTTCAAAGATTTTGCACAAACAAAACTCAGCCAAAATTAGAAGGAAAGCAGAAAACTGGGGATGCATATACAGCAATTTTTCTCAGATAAAGATCTCATTTATCAGATACATAAAAAAACTGAGTCTATTTTATAAGAATACAAGCTATTCACTCATATTCAATGCTTATAAACTGGAAATTTTCAAAAGTAGAAATAAAAATAATCTATAATTATATGAAAAAAATTCTCTAAATTAATAATGATCTGAGAAATTACAACAACCATGAAGTATCATCTCTCACTTGCCAGATTGGCTAATATGACAAGAAAGAGAAATGACAGATACATGATAGGATGTGGAAAAATTAGGGTACTAATTAATACACTATTGCTTGAGTTGTGAACTGATCTAATTCTTCTGGTAAGCAATTTGGAAATGTCTCAAGGGCTATAAAACTGTGCATAACCCATGACTCATGGGAGGTCTATTTCCTAAAGAGATTAAAGAAAAAGGAAAAGGATTTATATTTACACAAATATTTATAGAAGATCTTTTTGTGGTGTCAATCAATTGTAAATTGATGGGTTTCTTTTCAATTGGGGAATAACTGAATAAGTTGTGATATTTGGTTGTGATAGAATATTACTGTACTTTAAGAAATGATAAGCAGGATGGTTTCAGAAAACCTGTAAAAACTTACATGAACTGATAGATAGTGAAGTGTATGGAAGTAGGAGAACATTGCATACCATAAGTGATATTTTAAGATGATTATGAATTACCTAGTTATTCTGAGAGATACCGTAAGACAGTTCTAAAGGATTTATGATAAGAAAAATGTGATTCACATCCAACAAAAGGATTAATTAACTTTAAATTCAAATTTAATGACAATTTTCTTACTTTAGTTTTTTAAAGGTTTCTATATTGCTAATAAAAGCATATTTTGCATGATTTCACATGTGTAAGAACATTGTTATCTTGTTTGCCTTTTTAGTTAGGATGGATGAGGGGTAATCCGAAACTCCAAATTGAAAAAAAGTAAAAAATAAATAAATATTAAAGTAATTGTTTTAAAATACTATTAAGTATTAAAGATATAATGTATTTTTAAAAGAAAGGAGAGAGCAGTTTAATCCTGTTGATATCTCAAAATTTGCTATTTCATTTATTTATAAAACCTTTTAAGAGGCATTCTTACTCTAGGTAAGTATTTTGACCCAAAGATTGGAGAAAAACCAGGCAGGCAACTAATTTCACATTTCAATATTGGGTGTGTCTAAATGTTATCTGGATATTGATAAAACATTCATTAAATTTTAATGATTACATTATTGATAAATTTAATAGATGAATACATTAACTTAAAATCATACAAAGAATACTAGAAATGCCTTTCAGTAAACACATTAAACTTGGAATGAAGATTCTAAATCAAGATACCAAATATTTTGAAAATTTAAAGATGACTAAGGGGAATTAAATAGGGTATAATTAATGGCTAAAAGTGTTCATTGATCTAAATTATATTTTTCAGCCTCAATAGGATCCAACAGTTTAATTATTTCTGTATGAGTATAATGACCACTGTCTTCCAACTTACAAAGTAATTGTCTTCCCAAAGTTAAATTGTAAATCACAGGTATGGAGACTTTTGGATACATTTTCCCATAGAAAGAATATTATAAATACAAGATAGCATCCCAAACTAGTGCACAGAGTTCTCTTTAATCCATAATGCAGAAAACCTACAGAAGTCTGATAATAATTGTGTTAGTCTGAATTCTGGAATTTGGTATATAGGTCACATAATGTAGGAGGGATAGAAAATGGCATGTTAAAATATGCCTCCCCTCCCTTTTAGAATGTGTTGAAGTTGTTACAACACATTCATATAATGTCCACATTTTAAAATTTAATTTTCATTCTGAATATAGGTCCAGCATCACTTTGTGATGCAGTAGATTAGAGGGCTACTTGTGCAGACCCACAGAATTTATTAAATTTGGGGTGGCTGTCATCTAAGGGAGCTGCACTATAAAATTCATGTTAATCATGGGCATATATATTTAATAGAGTTTGTCCATTCAATGTGACAGATTCTCTGAATAGTTATGGCATACTGTAGGCTTACCAACTATGCCTTTTTCTGGTTACTCTCAAGTTTAGCAGTTAGTTTCTTGTCCTTTGTAGTTATACTCCCATTCACCAAAATATCTCCTGTTGGGATCCAGGGATTATAAGAGAGAAAAGTATAGTAATAAAACATTATAAAATCATTATGTCAATAACATTAGTTTCTTCAAAATTTTCACGTGATCATAGCTTGTTATTCCCTTCAGCCCACAAAGTAGACTTAAATCTATCTCTTTTATTTTTATTCTTCAGATGCTCCCAAAGTGGCAGAGAATATCCTCACCACAAATTCAGTGGTTTATGAAAAACAACTTGTCACTCATCACTTTCTAGTGAAAATAGGACCCATTCCTTGACATATGCTCAGGGGATTCAAGAACTGGGTGATTTCTGGAATCTTGAGACTTTACCTCACCAACAAAAAGAAAAAAATAGTGACGTTAAATCTCAGAAAATTCATTTTTCTCTACATGGTAATGATTTGAACCATTGTTCTTATGTCACGTTGTGTGATAGAATACAGAAGAAGAATGTGGGGGTTGAGGCAGGGGAGAGTATTCTAAGAGTATGGAACATAATTATTTGTATATTGTGGAAATTATCTCCCCTTCATTCTGTAAAACAATCTAAATTATACTATTAACAAAGTCAAGGCAGAAATGTCCCAGTAATGGCACTCACTACAGAAACCAGATATAAAAGTATAGGGCTATATCCAAAAGGACACACACTCTACACATTTTAATATCAAACATTTTAGTACCTCAAGTTAGGCCCATAGCTTCACTCCATTTTTAGTTTCAGAAGGTCTATTTATATAGTCAATTTTCTGTTTTATCCAATCTGGTATTAGTGCTTCAGAGATTCAGGATTTCCACCTGAATTAGTTCTATTTTCTTTTGTGCATAGGATATTGCAAACATGAACCATGTTTATAACTTTTTATAGGGGGTAATTCTGTGAAAATATACAAGATTATGATAATTATAGGATCTGGTAGCAAGAGTGAGTATTCTAAAATACCATCTAAATTATATTTTAACATTTTACCACCTTTAAAAACTGACTTTATTCATTGCAAACATCACAAAAGTGGAATACCACCTTCTTTTTTAACCCCAAATAACTGAAATAGAAGCAGCTGGGGAATTTTTCAGAATTAGATTTCACCTGGAATTGAAAATAAACTGTCTCCAAGTCATCAACTAAATTTTTTCTAATATTTGTTTTGTATATATTTTATTTTCTTCATGGGTAAATATTATTTCCTGTGATAGAACATAAACTTCTTGAGGGCAGAGATTCTTTGCATCTTTATCCCCATAAATTGAACACTTTGTGGAACATTGTAAAGGCATAAGATTTGTAGGGGAGCAAACTACCATGCCAACTATGTGCAATGGTAATGGAATTTAAAGATCCCCCTCTACTGACTTGGTTTTCACGTTGACTGTTGAAACCCAGAGCTTGTAAATATCATTTGTGGGATGGACTTGTTGATGTGAAGAGAAAGGGCTGAACTCAGAGGACCAGGTGCCATGGATTTGATAAGAGGACAAAGCAGAGAAAGGCCAGAAGAGCATTTGGGGAGCAGCATCATGGAGGCAGAGAGAGAGGAGAATTGCCAGGGGCCAGAGTTGCTGAGAGACAGAGACAGAGACGGAGAGAAAGAGGGAGAGAAAAAGAGAGAGAGAGAGAGAGAGAGAGAGAGAGAGAGAGAGAGAGAGAGAGAGAGAGAGAGAGAGAGAGAGAGAGAGAGGGGCGGGGAGAGAGAGGGAGAGAGAGAATTGCCAGCCAAAGCTGCCAAGACTGCTGAGGGCCAGTTGGAGCTGCCCAGGACTTTTGAGAGCTGCTACCCAGAGCTGCTGAGAACTGAGCAGGCATGACTGTGAAGCTGATATTTTGTCTGTCAGTTTTAATGTTGTTTTGTCAGTTTCATTTGCTGGTAAAGGACAGTGCTGCTGTTGCAGAGTCCTGGAACCTTGCTGTTGGTTCAGAAGCCCTCAAGGGCTTCTGAAGAGGGTCTTCATGATGTTTTCAGGGCTCCTGAAACTGTTCTGCAGGAAGAGAGTGAACTGATGAGAACACTGGCAATTTATATTGTGGCTTTGTTAAGATTTGTCTCCCCAGGAAGAGAGATTTCTGAGAAGTTGTCTCAAGTGAAGATGAAGAAAAGACCTTGCCTTGAGTATTGAATGCTGTGATGAAATCAGAATCTTGTTGTGGCTTAGAGGTAGATTGCCTTTGTGCTCTCCACTGCCCCTTTGACAAAGTGCTTGGGGTGGGGGTAACTGATGATATTTGTAATTCAGTTTTGATTCAGTGGTGGAGTCCTTTTATTTTTGTGCTCTGTGACTGACAAAATGAATGCATTTTGTTTATGACTGGAAACTTATTGCCCATTTGAGAAGAGAATCTTTGTGACTGACTAAATGAATGTACTAGCCATGGGTGGGAAAATTTGACTTTATACATGGTGATTGAATTGAGATACTTTGTGATTCAACTGAGAACTTACTACCAAATGAATAGAGATAATACTTTGTGATTGACTAAATCAATGTACTGCCCAGGGGTGGAGTAGTGCTTGAATCTTAGTAGTTTGTGACTGAACTGAGGACTTACTAAGTTATTGAATTACACATAGTGAATGCTGTATTAGATTTTCTCTCTTTTCTCTGAATGTTTTGCCTTATGTATTCTAAATGTATTCTAAACCTTGGAAGTTGTCTTTGCTTGGCATTACATTATGCCAAATGTAAGATGGCAGATCTGTTCTGCTCTGATTATGTCAATTGTAGGATAGTGCACCCTCTGAGAGAACATTGAAATGCCAAAGACAGTGGTTAGCTAGCTTATTAGCTAGTTAGATTATTAATAGGTTTTATTAAGTTGATTGGTTTGTTTAAGGGAGAATACTCCCAAAAGGCTTGTCATCTTGGACAACAGCGGGGTGGATCCTCACTCCAGCATCAAAACAAGTCAGATACTATATAGAAACAGAACCAAAAAAGAGAAAAGCACATTGCCAGGATGACCCAGGGTTATGTGTAATTTTCCCATGGGATGGTTGAGATTCTTTTGCCATTTACATTTACTAAATGTAGTTTACATTTTTCTGTGGTATCTAGTTCATCTTCCTATTCTGGCCTACACCCCTATAAGCACATAGTAGTGACTTAATAATGGTTATTGATTATTAACAATTAACAATTTCAAAACTGGAATCAGTTTATTGAAGAAGTTGTGAATTTCCTATCACTAGAGCCCTTAAAGAGAAGACAGAGTGATTATTTTTAAGGGATTTTATAGAGGCAACTAGGTACTATGGTGGATAGAACAACTGTTTTGTTGTCGGGAATACCTGAATTTGAATCTTGTTTCAGATAATACCTAGCTGTGTGACTCAGGGCAGGTCATTTAACTTTTCTACTTGACTTTTTAATTTTGCTTTTGGGAATGATGTTAGTACATACCTTATAGGACCATTGTGAAGATAAAATAACATAACACTTATAAAAATAATTTGTAAACCTTAAAGCTAAATATAAATGGTAGTTATGATTCTGATTTGCATTAATTAAGACTTGATCTAGCTAACTTCTGATATTTCATCTGAGATTCTGAGCTTACATATTTTCATATTTTCTTATAGCCTATAGCTATAAGAAATCTTTAATCTTACCGATTTTCAAGTATTGCATTTCAAATAATCACGCAGCTATTCTGAAAGTGTTAAACTTAAAGATAAATACAATGTAATTCAATATTTCGATGGATCCATTATTATCTAATCAATGTGGTTATTTTCTCTAGCTCTCTCCTAATTCAATTCAACCAGTAAGCAGCAAACAGTAATTCAAGACAGTCTCAATTCATAACTCATGTGGGACTCTTAGCAAGTTCCTTAGGTTCTCAATGAACCAAAAGTATCTGTCCTTCCCGATCAATGTATTTGTATATCCCCCTCTATGCTGCCTCTTCTTTCTGTCTGTACTATGCCTGTGATTCTAGGGAGGAATTATCTTGATCAATAAAGGCTAGAACTTTCTCAGAAGCTTCAACTCTCTGAAAGGGTTTCTTGTGGAAATGTCAAGGTTTAATTACCTTCCCAGGATCATATTCAATCAGTATTTATTAGAAGGGAAACTGGAACTCTGGGCTTACTGACTGTATAACCAGATCTCTATCTGTCATGCCAATCTACCCATATAAGGCAATTATTCTGCAGAATGATGTTATATATTGAAAGACAGAATTTCCTCGTTGTAAGTTTTCTATTCCAAAGAAATAACATATTTTGTTTAAATATATATATATATATATATATATATGTATATACATATACATATACATATATATACACATACATATATGAAGAATATATATATATATATACAGATGAAGAAATTAAAGTTGTCTATAGTCTTATGAAAAAATGCTCTAAATTACTATTGATTAGAGAAATGAAAATTAAAACAATTATGAGGCACAGCATCACACTTATCAGATTGGGCCAAGGATAATGATAAGCAATTGAGAAAAATGTCGGAAAATTAGAACACTAATGCATTGTTGCTGAAGCTGTGAACTGATCCAACCATTCTGGAGAGCTGTTTGGACTTATGCCTAAAGGGCTATAAAATTGTTCATACCTTTTGATCCAGCAATACCACTAATAGGTCATTATCCAAAAGAGATCATAGAAATTGGAAAAACATCCCATATGTACAAAAATATTTATAGCAGCTCTTTATGTGGTGGCAAAGAATTGGAAATTGAGGGGGTGCCCTTCAACTAGAGAATGGCTGAACAAGCTGTGCTATATGAATGTAATGGAATACTATTGTGTTATAGGCAGTGATGAGCAGGCAGACTTCAGAAAAACCTGGAGAGGCTTAGGTAAACTGATGTTGAGAAAAGTGGGCAGAAGCAGGAGAACATTGTACATAATAACAGCCATATTGTGCAATCACTAACATTGATAGACCTAGCTCTTCTTAGCAATACAATGATCTAAGATGACTCCAAAAGACTCATGATGCAAAATGCAATCCACATCCAGACAAAGGACTTTAGAGTGGAAATGCAGGTGGAAATTTACCATTTTCTCTTTTTATTGTTTTGGTTTATTTCTTCTTCTTTGTGGTTCCTCCCATTCATTCTAATTCTTCTTTACAACATGACAAATGTGAAAATATGTTTATTATGAATGCTTATGTAGATCCTAAATAAGATTTCATGCCAATCTAGGAAGGAGGAAAGGGAGGAAAATATAAAAGTCAAAATCTTATGGTAGTGAATGTTGAAAACAAAAATAAACAAGTTATTTTTAATGAGTCTAAACAAATTATGGAGGAGCAGAATGCACAAAAAGATGAGGTGAAACAAATTGTCAGCCCAAGACAACTTGGAAGGTCTGTAGGAAAGACCTAGGTGAGAGAGAAGTGCAGTCAAGCCCAGGCTGCATTAGTGCAAAACAGGCCCCAGAAAACTCCAAGCAGACCTCAGGGCAGCTGAATTACAGGCAGCAGTGGCGGTGTCCAGACCTCTGAGTCCACAGATGCCAAAGACAACTTAGAAGATCTGCAGGAAAGGTCTGTCACACCTGAGTAAGAGTGAAGCACAGAACAGCACAGGTTTTGTCAGTACAGTCCAAGCCACAATAAACTGAAAGCAGGTTTTGATTGTGAATCAATCAATAGTAGCAGCAGCTCCTTCTACAGCTCCCTGACCGCAGACAGTAAGTAGGTCAAACATCTGATCAGAAGCAGATTACAGATTTTTTTTCTTTTTGCTCACACTGAAACAACACTTTGTTATGTTTCCTATGGTCCTATCTAGGTTGAAGTCCTGGGAGTCAGTTCCAAGGAGAGGAGGAGGACTAGCACAACAGAACTTGCATCCACATTGGAGGTAGGATCTTCCTCACAGTTCCTTGGCATAAAAGAGACCTTATGGCTGCCCACAGACAAAAGCACAGGCCAGGAGAGGAGTAAACAGCTCAGGGACACAAGTCGACCTCTAGTGTGGTCCTCAAGTGTGACACATTGACTGAATCCAAACTTCTCAGGACAAATCCCCTTAATTAAGGGATTTGTTCTATAAAACTTGGATTCAGTCAAAAGGCTTCCCCCAAGGACCTAGAAGGTCATAGGTGGCCTCAAGAATCCAGATTCTCCACCCCTTAAATCATACCACCTTGGAAGAGCTGAAAATTTACAGGTCCTAAAGAGTATCTCTGAAAACTACTGCACAAATCATTTGAAACTTAGGACAGTGAAATCTCTACCCTGGAAGAAGAGGCTTCTTTTAGTAAAGAATAAAAGAAAAATAAAATAATATGCTGAGGAAATGACCTACTTTAATAAAGAGTAAAAAATCAAGTAATATGCTGTGAAATGAGCAAACAAGGGAAAAAACAATTCTGACTATGGAAAGTTACTACAAGGAGAAGGAAAATCAAAACACAAATTCAGAAGAAGACAACAAAGTTAATGTTCCTTCATTCAAAGCCTACAAGAAAAATGTAAATTGGTCTCAGGCCACAGAATAACTGAAAAAGAATTTTGCAAATCAAGTAAGAGAGGTAGAGAAAAAATTGTGAAGATAAATGAGAGTGATGCAAGAAAATAATGAAAAACAAATCAACAGCTTGGAAAAGGAGATCCACAAAATACTCAAGAAAACAACACCTTAAAAATAGAGCAGGCAAAATGGTAAAAGAGATCCAAAAAATAAATGAGGAGATGAAAGCCTTAAAAAGAACAATTGGTCAAATGGAAATGGAGATGCAAAAGCTCTCTGGAGAAAATAATTCCATAAAAATTAGGATGGAGCAAATGAAAGTTAATGACTTCATGAGAAGCCAAGAGACAGTAAAATAAAACCAAAAGAATGAAAAAAGTAAAAAACAAGGTAAATTATCTCTGGAAAAAAAACTGACTGAAAAATAGATCCAGGAGAGAGAATTTAGAAATTATTGAACTACCTGAAAACCATGATAAAAATGAGTCTAGATATTATTTTTCAAGAAATTATCAAAGAAAACTTCCCTGATATTCCAGAACCAGAGAATAAAATAGAAATTGAAAGAATCTGTCAATCACCTTTGTAAAGCCAAGCAACAGTAGATTCCCAAAAGAATTCTACTGTGAACAGCTTGTAAGATTTTGATTACACAGTAGTAGTGAACATTCTGTTTATTCCATTACAAATCAAGATTCATTACAATATTTACAGTTCAATATTATATCACAATATTTATCACAGTATTTACAGAAAGTCACAATATTTAGAACAAGGAACAAAAGAAGAATTACCTGGTTTCCCTAAGGGGAAAACCAGCTTAACACTTAAAGATTCAATCAACAATTCAC